>JAVFBZ010196473.1:0-11338 GCA_032466195.1 Katharina tunicata | reverse complement strand
CCCCCCCCCCCCCCAACTCGAAAAATTCGACATCGACATCACGCCAGTAAATAGGGTTAATTTAGAAATTCCACATTACGCCAGAAAGTAAGGCTTTTTTCGAGATTACACTCTACATTTTTTAAACTTAACACTCTACAAATTTGAATCAAAATAAATAAAAAGCCGCGCAAAAATAATTATTTAATTTGATTCAGATAATATTATCCAACTGAAACACCCTACACCGAGCGTCTCCGAAAAAAATGTTTTTGTTTATTCTGAAATAAGTTAACAATCAAATTGACAAAAAACGTGACAATGATGGATTAACAACTTTTGGGTATAGTTGTAAATCCATCTTTGTCATGTTTGTGTCATGTACCCAGCTTTTAAATGCCACTGAAACAGGAAAATCAAATGTACCATATGTTTTATTAACAGGATGGTTCTACTGAGCACTCCAGGTTTTCTGCTCCTAGCTGGGGCTGCCAGTTTGGAAGGACTTGCAGCTTACGCCTATTACAGCGACAAGCACTGTGATCCGTTTGCAGCTGATTATATCACGAACTCTAATGAGGTAAGTGCAGGTGGGTGGTTGAATGAATGAAGGAAGCCTTCCGTGCCATAGTGTGCAGCACTCGTCTATTACAGCGACAAGCACTGTGATCTGTTTGCAGCTGATTATATCACGAATTCTAATGAGGTTAGTGCGGGAGGTTGGGTTTTCTGTGCCATAGTGCTCTATGAGCTAAGGACAGCTAGGACAGCCTACATTTGTTGTGGTGTCCTGGTTTCGCCCTGCAAGTGTACTGTAATGTCTTCTGCGGTGTCGTTCAGGTTGGTGGTTTCCTTCGGGGCACACTTCGCCTGGCTTCGGTTTTGCAACGGAGTCGGCCCTCTGCATGGTTAAGGGCAGTGTGTTTCCAGATTATTTTCCTGCTGTCATACTTATCACTGGAAGAACATAATCTTTACAACAGCAAAAACACTCAAATGACTACACATTTTATGGTTGTTGTTAAGAGTCACTGTCTACTGTTCGAATACAGCGCCGACATATAAGTGAAATATTATTGAGCACGGCGTTAATCACCAATCGATCAATGCAACAATGGAGATGTCCGGACCATTTTTCTCCACACTTTTATTTTTTTTTCTTGATTCCCGAAGAGCTTTGTGTACGGAACCGTGGAAGAGACATTGAAAAAAAAATCATTTTTTTACTTTTAAAATTTACTATTTATAGACCGAAGGTACTATTTTAAGTAAGACGTAGCTTGCAAGAAAATTTTATTTTTTTGTCGCTCTAACATTTTTTTTTTTTTACTTCTATATAGTGTTAATATTTGTGTTTTTAATTTGCAGGTGGGCGCAATAACCAAGGTGCTAATTCTCATTATAAGAACTGCAATCAAAGAATGTTTTGCTTTTTTAAATCCTGTTTTGATTTAGATTTTACCCTACTTTGTGATGGAGCTGTTCCAGTCTTTGCCTGGATTGGCCGGTTTATTCCTCGCTTCCCTTTTTAGCGCATCCCTAAGGTAAGTACCCTCTCATTAAGGGCAGTATTTTGAGCTTACAATCATACTGTCTTACAGTACTGTCATATCGTACTGCCATGTAGAAAGGCTACCGCAGGAACTTTTTTTTCCAATAGAGCTACCGCAGTGACTTCACATTTTTATGTTGTGGTACTGGAGCTTTTTATATGTTAGAATGCATCGAAACCGTACAAGTGAAATATCATTGCGCACGGCGTAACACACCAGTCAGTCGGTCGATCAATCGATCAGTCAATCAATCAATCAACAACTAATCAATCAATCAATAAACCAACCAATCAATCAATCAATCAACCAACCAACAATCAATCAATCAATCAATCAATCCTTTAGTTGAGGGAGACCAATTAATACATCTTGGAATTAGAATTAATTACAACTATACGATAACAGACATATTTTCAATCATATATTAGTTTGGAAAAACTAACAAATCGTGAGATATAAAAGGTTTAGTGTACGGACGAGTTCTCGAGAAATGAAAAGGAAGCTGAGACCCGACAGGATTAAATGACACGAGTGGATCGAATATTCTCGAAGACACAAACTTTTCGTGGGCGAATCTGTAAATGTCCTTCTGTGTTTGTTTCACGTCAACATATTATCCATTATTGACGTTCTTTTAGGATGGTATACAACTGTTATGGCAATCGGCAAAACCTCGTGTGATTTCTCGTTATGTCGCTGTTATCAGTTAGCTCAGCCGTGATAGGTGCATGAATATGTATCAAAATGGTACATTTTGTTCGCCAGAAGCCTATTTACCGCCATGTGGACAATGAATACGTAAGAAAATAAAGAGTAATCAAACGAATTTCATATGGCTTTAGATGCACAATATGCATATTATCGCCCTTTGTTGTCAACTGTTACGTATAACTTTATTTAAATAAATATTAAGCATTATACCATCATTTAACCATGATGTCATCGGTTTATTTGCAACACAAATAATTATTCTCGATAACGAATGTTGTTTTTAATATTAACTGAAAAAGGCCACCATTTTTTCTATACAAAAGGGGGTAAGGTTATCCATTGAAATCGAAAAGAACAAAGTTGTCATCCTTTATGTCTTGTTTAACGTTTACGTGTTTGCGCTAAACAAACACATATATATTTATAAATATAAGCGACGTTAAATTCACATATTTATAAATATATATGGATATAGAAAATGTTGCCTTACTCAACTGGGATTTAAACCCGGGCTGGTACGCTCTACAGCTCTACAGAGGCTCAATGTAGAACAACTAAATGTTCATCCAGGTAAAGGTCGCAATATATATGTATTTTTCAGCACACTATCCTCAGGACTGAATGGTATAGCTGCAAATACCGTCATGGATTTTATATTACCAATATGGCCCAAGATGTCCGAACTCAAAAGAACGGGCTTGGCAAAGATTTGCGGTAAGAAAACTCACAAATATAGTATAGTTACTACGTTGATCATAGTTAACCAACCTTTTTTGTCCCCAAAAACCAATCAATTTTAGCCATGTACATGTAAATTTATCTTGCTATAATAAGTTTTGTCGTGGTCAATTCAAAAAAGATATCCAAGACGCCGCACTTGGCAATGGAGGATTTTTATCTTTCCAACAGCGATAACACTTAAGTGACTTCGCCTTTTTGGTTGTGTTACAGTTTCTGCCTTCTGTTGGAATACACCGCCGTTATATAAGTTAAATACCCTTAAGCACGGTGTTAAACAACAATCAATCAATCCAAGTTGCCGTCGCCGGTGCTCTCTTCGAAGGCAGTGCTAGTCCTGTTATAGGGCGACGCCGCAGTCATGGCATATGAGTGGATTCAATTTAAGTATTTTCTGTTACAGTGGTTATTTCTGGGATTATTTCTATCGGCATATCTTTTCTGGTGATGGAAATTGGTGGGCCCATTACACAGGTAACCTACTTTAAAGGAAATAAACGTTAAGAAATTATTTTTCATTCAACACACGAACGTTCATCAGTCTTCGTCTAGTAGTTGCTTTATGGAGTGATTCTTATTTAAATGCATCACTTGTAAACATTGGATAAAATGTCTTTCAACGACAACGAAATAAAGTGTCGAAAAAGGTGTCAAAGCGGAGCTGGAGTTGAAGTTGTCCGAGTTCAGGATAACGAATCTATATCTTTGGGATAAATAAATTATCTTGTTATTTGCAAAATATTCAAGAAGCTTTATCTATATCAAACCTAGGACTGTATATTCAGCAGTATCAACGATTTATATGATTTTAATGTTTCTACAAAGTTATGTTGAACCGTGCCATATCACTTTTCTTAAAACATGTACGAGTCAGTATGTCTTATGTTTGTGCAGATTTGTACGAGCCTGTTGGGATCTTTGGGAGGACCAATCAGTGCCTTGTTTTTAATGGGCGCTTTTGTTCCATGGATCAATTCCAAGGTAATAATTATGTCTTCAGGACGAATCAATCGATAACATTGTGCCTTCAAGGCGATAGCATTACTTTTTAGTTGATTACGTGCTCTGTTATGTTGTCTTTCATGCTGATTTTTTTTTTAATTTACCGTCCACTTCTGACACCAGTTTTCGATAGTAGTAGTTTAATAGATCGATTATGATAACTGTTTACAGGTTCATGCCATAGTTTATTCAATTTCTACCATTTCGTTTCAGTTGTTTCCATTGTGTTTTCAAGTTGGTATCATTGTATTTTTTAAGTTGTTACTATTGTGTTTTCAAGTTGTTGCTATTGTTTATCCCCGTTGGTCGAATTGAGCTTGTAACTTGATTAGATTCAGTAGTCTGTTGTGATTTCAGGTTTATATCATTTTGTTCAATATGATTGCCTTGCGGTTTGAGCGGTTTCTTCAGAGTGGTATTATTTTGTTTTCAAGTTGATACCAATTTGGAAATTCACGCCTGTGTGTCATCAATTTGACACCATTTTGTTAAAAATTCTGTTTTTCGAATTTCTTGAAAAATCATAGTTATGTTACCCTTTCTGTTGAAATGTATATGCTCACCGTCAAATTGACAAAATATGTCAACAAATTTTACAACTCAACAAAAAAGTAGACTTATACCCCTTCCCACACACAATCCTCAAAAAATGCCAAAACATGTTTATCGTATATAATGGTGCTGATATACATCTGTTTTACTGCATTTAGTTCTCTTGTAGCCTTTTTCCATGTCTTTAAAGCTATTCCGAGCTATATGAATCCTTCTTTTCTAAATTTCAATGTTGCTTTGCAGGGAGCTATTGCGGGTGGTATTTTGGGGTTTGGGTGCTGCATGTGGGTGACACTGGGCAGTCAGATTTTGGGCCTCAAGACCCCGTGGATGCCCTTAGGGGACACCGACTCCTGTCCTGCCAACATCACCTCTAACTTCAGTTTAGCTCTCAACTCAAGTCTAGTAACTGAAGCCATGATGCCTATAAAACTACCACACGAGAGGTATGGGGGTTGTTAGTTTAAGTGCCAGCTGTAAGGTTTGCATTTTCACAGTGTGACAATTCAATGAGTGGGGAATTATTGGACTGCTGACGATGGGTTAATTAAATTAAAAAAAAAAAAAAGTTAACGTGAATTATTTGATCACCAGTCGTCAGTGTATGTTGTCAGTGTCGCTCGGGCTGGTTTCCCTCACCCATTGGATTGACGCGCTGTCGTTAGAGTGAGATAATCTTAAAGTCACGAACGCACCCAAATATTCCGTATTTTGGGTTTTCACATAATCACATGAATTAAATATACTTTCATCAAAAAGTAAAAGTTAGAGATATTCTGTTAATTCTAACCCCAGATTTGAAGGTAAAGGTAGTTTAAAAGCTTGGTAAAAGTTTAAAAACCTGAAAATTCTGCCAGAAATTTTAATTGGAAATGTGTCAATCTGCTGTCACATCTCAGACACACTTTGATGTACCGTCGTCCCACTGAGTCAACCGTGTTAGCCACACCCCATACAAGGTTCAAAATGTTGGCAAGGTCATTCGCCGCGGCTGGATCAAAGTCTATGTGAGCAAATTTGGCCAATCCTCTATCCGCTAGATTTCTTCTGGTCCTTGCAAGCTTTGTACCCAATGAATAATTTTTATTTTAACGTGACTGTTTTAATTTCTGAACGAACATAAAATCTTGTAAAAATCAATGCAAATGGAATTAGTTAAAAAAACAAAATTTTGGGTGCGTATGTGACTTTATGTCAACTAATTCACGATTTGATGATTTGGTGGCCCACATGCGACTTTTCACGTTTTTTTTATTTTTATTTTTCTACTTATCACCTGGGTGGAAATATTATCACCATGTTGGAAAGTATTTTCACCTGGGTGATAACCTTGTTCTAGGTTGATGCATTCAGCTTTATTTGACACACATATAACGAAGTCACAAACCTCGTTTTTGACGCATTTTGAATTAAAATCATTGACCTATAAAACGTCAGATACATAAAGCTTCATTCCAGGGCTAAAGAAGCACGGAAATGAAACCTCGTTCATGAGACTATATTTTATTTACCCATAAATAATTAAGTCACGTGATATTCAAACCCTCTTTTGGTTTTTTTTTACCTAACCACTGGCCTATATATATATAATTGGAATCAACATTGAAAGTATAATTCACTGTAGCATACAAACAAATTCAAACATATACAAAACTCCTCTTCAGCATTCATAAGTGGGTTATACAAAAGCTTACCACGTCAACGAGATTCCCTGCCATCTTTAGCGATAGAATATGGCTATATTTATCTTCACAATTTACTTGTTACATATATTGCCTATTCTCGAGATACGCCTTTAGGTTATCCAGAACAACTCGAGATTCAGGTCTATCTAGAAACTTGTCTCTGAGAATTGATCTAGAATATGAGATAATTTCTCGGCTTTAATTAGTCGATATCCCTCTGCCAGTGTGATTACTCTTGACAAAAATATATCACGTGACTTTAATTATCACCTGGGGGGAAATATTATAACCCAGGTGAAAATACTTTCCATCCAGGTGATAAGTAAAACAATAAAAATAAAACGTGAAACCGTATTTAATGATATTTAATTATTTACTCTTTTTGTTTTTTTTCCACATCTATTTTTTTCTGGTTCTGTTTTTGTTAATTTCGTATTTATTCCACGAAGTTGTGCTATATTTGCTCGTCTGTAAATGCCATATTTACAGACTCTAAAACAGTTAAATTTCACCAGATTGTTCTTACTGTGGTAATTAAGGTCGTTTGTATAATAAAAGCCTACGTGATCCAGAAAGGCGCTCACATGGCAATAAAAATAGTTTAATAAACATATCATGACCTACGTTTTTACGTTTGTATTTAGAGAGAGTCAGCTGAATCGTCTTTCCTCGTTTGGTATACGGGCACTAATTGCATTTTTTACAAAAACTAATGCCGGAGAATTTCCACTTGCTTTAAATCAGGCGAAGTCGATAGGAGAAGAGCATGCATGCCTTTAGTCATTCTGTTAGTGTTAAGGATTCATTTTCAATGTTTGCTTCAGCAAATATACATATATATAAAGCAACGAACGTTGAAAATGTATACCTATATAATTATACTCTTACTTCGTCGAAAATCGTATTAGAAATATTTACTTTTTTTATTTTCTTTATTTTCTACAGCATTGGATTGGAAAGACTTTACGCGTTATCTTTTACATGTTATACCGCCTTTGGTTTACTAATTACTACCATCGTTTCCCTTGTGGTTAGTCTTGTCACAGGTGAGCCATTAATCAATCAATTAATCAATCAATTGACCAATCAATCAATCAATCAATCAATCAATCAATCAATCAACCCCAGTGTTAAGAAATCAAACTTCCGATTGCAATATCTAAAATAATTTTCTCTAATTTTCGGTTTTGTTTTAGTTAGAGAAATACAATTTGATCTATACTTCCCTTACAGGTTTGTCCAATCCTAAAGACATAGACCCTATGCTTATCTCACATTTTGTTCGGGGCTACTTCTTCACCGAGAAGGAGATCGAGCAAGCCAGGGCAAGACTCCCGAAGAAAGATCTGGAGCTAGTTATTGATATGCAGGTGAGTGTCAATCAATCAATCAGCCGGTCAGTCAGTTATATATTGTAAGAGTCCATGCAGCCAACCAATCAATCAATCAATTAGAACAAATGAATGAATGAATGAGTCAATCAGTCAGTTATCAAAGTCGAGCTTACGGAAAAGGAATCAATAAATGAATCAACAAACGAATAAACGATTAATCAGTCAAGACCAAGTCGATTTAGCGATTTATGTTATAGATGAACAGTGACCCACTTTCTGTATACATAAATATACCGTGGGAGGGCCAGCTGAAACTTCGGTGTAAAAAAAAAATGTATATATATATACCGTCTTTCTCTGCATTTAAACAAAAATATATATACTCTGAGCCTCTGTAGCTCAGTCGGTTAGAGCGCTGGCCCTGCTAGCCAGAGACCCGAGTTCGAATCCCGATAGAGGCAAGTAACATTTTTTTCTCTACATTTATACAAAAATATATATATGTGTTTATTTGTGCACAGCAAATGGACGAAAAAGATTTCTCGTCCAATGACGATGACGGAAATGGAAACTACTTCAAGCCTGTGACTCCTCCCCCTCACGTGATTGGCAGTGTGCGGCGGCCATTGATAAATGACCTGGATGACGATCTATCATGGCGGGATTATGATAATCAATGAAAATGCAGAATTTTAGTAATTTTTTCACTTCGGTGTAACAGCTTAATCGCGGCATGATGTATTGAACTTGTGCCACTTAGTTTTGTTAATAATTTGTTGGTTGTTTTCTTGCGGCAAAAGCTACAAATGATAAGTGAAACTGTAACTATAGGCTTGAGGACTTGGACCATGCTCAATTTGAAAAATCAAATCTGAATTTGAAAAATCAAATCTCAATTTGAAATCTATGAGCTGAATGCTGTAGTATTTCTGTTAGTTATTACTAAATTAAATTTTTTAACTAACATATGAACTTTGTATACAATAGTTATTGTATTGTCTCTATATATATAGATCAGAGAAAGCTTTGCACACTCAATCTAATTGTGTAGATGGTCTGTATATATGATGATTCATAAGTGAAAATAAAATGTACTGTCATATTTTCAACTTTTTTAAACCACGTGTCACTTTATTTTATAGCCGCCAAACCTGGAATATATAAAGCTTTTGTGAAAATCAGCTGATTGTAGACAATGTTTTATTACTGTGGAATTCGCTAAATATTATCAAATGCGGTTAGACATGATCACTTATATAATGGGGAAAAGAGTCGATACGTACATTTGAGACAACGGGAACAGATTGACCCAGTAACATTGGGACACCTGAAACCAGAAACAGCTGTATAGTTTCACTAATTTTTTTTGTTTGTGCTGTTACGCCGTACTTACGGTTGTTTCACTCACATGAGGGCGTGCCGGCCCAATGAGTGAATGAAATCCCCCTAAATGACTGTGACAATTAATAGGCAACGATACATGTACAGGACAATTAAAGGACAAGTCCAGCCAATTTCGACAAAAACTTATTATTTTCCAAGTGTATTTGGAAAGACAAATGACCGTGTCACAATTTGAACCGAGTAAGCATAACCGTTAATTATTTAATTTAAAAACCGGAAGTTACGTTATTGTTCGCAGTGCAAACATATCCTGCTTGTGTCAGTCCTCTCATGGATGAGCCGACGGGTGCTTTAATAATTGTATATGACGTCCCTGTTCCGAGCGATCCTTGGTCTTGTTTAAATGTCATCAGATGAATTTGCAGTCAATATAATGCAGGATGTCTTGCTGCAATTATCTGAACCTCTTAGATAATCGCATAGACAAATTTCAGACTAAACGTTTTTATTCGGCTTTTGGTCTATGGTACTTGGGAGTCAACTCTAGTAAACCTGGGGCTTTCGAGTGCTTTCTCCAGGCGGCCGGATATAACTGTACAGCGTTATGATTGAAATGCCCTGCAGCTACGTATAGATTTTTGAAATACGCCACAATGTATATGGAGATATTATTTTGCGAGATAAAGGCTTACAAATATATCAACATCAAACGAAGCTATTAGCGTAATCTCCTATTAACAATAATGTTAAAGTCGTTTTGTTTATTTAAAATAATGGATGGAAAATAATGAAGTCTAGTGTAAATTCTATTGTCTTTTAAGACTTAATACAAGTTGCGGAAAGAAGCTCGACAAATGTATAGGCACGTTGGCAGTTGGTTATATAAGCGCCTATTGTAATATACCGGTATGAAAACACTATGTCCTTTGTTGTTAATTTTGTTTCGTGTTAGTCTCAAGAGACAGTAGATCGCGTTTGATTTTACGTAACATTATCAACCGGCACATCCACGAGGTGACAGCCACGACGAGACAGGCCTACCCTAGCTGCGAACAATGACGTCACGCTTCCGGGTTTTAAATATACGTAATTAACGGCTATGTTTTTTCGGCTGCAAATGTGACACGATGAGTTGTCTTTCCAAATACACTTGAAAAGTAATACGTTTTTGTCGAAATTGTCTGGACTTGTCCTTTAAGGACAGGACACCACAACAAATCGAATCCCCCCCTCTCCCTTAGCTCACAGAGCAACATCATTCTAGTTCAACTTCGCCTATCTCCGGTTCCGTCCGTCACCTCCGATATTGGCTTTAGTGTAATGACAGGCCATTTTTTAGTCCATTAGCGGTATATTTACCGCTGCAAGCAATATTTGTATCGCATGTAGATAAACGGATCCTTTAGGACGCTCGGCGCCAATAAAAATCGACATAGAGCCGGTAACAACAAAAAAAAAAGGAAGAAATAAAATAGAACTATTTCGCATAACAATAGGCCGAAATGACCAATGCAACAAGAGAATCAAATCACTGAAATAATTTAATTTTGTTCATAGGTTGATTAATCAGGGCAAGCTTCAGCATCCTCGCTATGACGTTCACAGCTCTATTCAAAATGCCTCGTCATTACAACATACAAGGTCTGTCACCGAAGTGAATCAATGGACCGTTTTATACAAATGAGAGCAACATGGGACACGAGACTCCCGCCCAACCACCCGCACTAAGAAATGACTAATGTCCTATTGGGCATCTTAGTTTGATATGATTTACGGGTTACCGGAAATGAAGTGGACTATCTTAACCCGTTTAAATCAAGTCGTTTTATTCAGAGAAACATGTGCCTTGAATAGAAAAAAATAGCGCAACATCTTGGTAAGAACTCCATTATTATTCCGGATAAAAAGGTATATAGGGTCGGCGAACTAACATTTATAAAATATACAGCTGTCTTCAAACTCGGAAATAGTGGATCACATTGACTAAGTAAGCCTACAATATAATAGTCGACGCCTAAGTTAATGTACCCCCCAAAATAGCTTGTTTACGTTTTCTCGGATTATCGTTGCACATTGACTTTGATCAGGTAGTTAGAAGGGCTTCGTTAGTCATTACTTTGCACTTGGCGTTTCTGAGCTAACGGACCATAAAGTTGATTTATAAGTGCCATTTAGTTTTGGGTCCTGCGTTTGTCATGTAGGTCTAACTGATGAATGTCACCACTGCCTCGTCGGGATAGCACGGCTTTCTATGAGTGAAATAGTTTTAACTTACGACGTTAAGCCGCAAACAGAAGGCAACAACGATTGAGTTGGAAGTAGGCCTAACAGCATAAGACGTCCTGGATACCTTGAGTAAATCCTTTTAAATATACTCTGTCAAAAAAGAAACGCATAGGTGAAATGTCACAAGAAAGTGTTGAATTTTTTAAAAATATCG
>JAVFBZ010196462.1:1969-14110 GCA_032466195.1 Katharina tunicata | reverse complement strand
GCCACGACAATGCACAGCGAAGCTAAAGATAGATTATTCTTTTACCACAGACATTCAAGGACATCTTCATTTCAGATTTGATAAAAATATTTTCTTATTTAAAGAGTCTATCAACAGCGTTTATTACATTACCTGGAACTTCACTGGATTATTATTTTACAAATTTGATCAGCCATTCTACCCCCATTGTCAAACTCCACTCCAGCGCATGCGTTGTGGTATAGATGAATCTGTCCCGTTTGTTTGGCAACAGTAATCTGTAACTGAACAGTCTTCTCTGACGACTTTCGACAATAGGCGGAAAATCCAATTTATATGGACGAACTATTTTCGCGTACTTTACCCCTCCCTTAAGGCAGAAACAGATTAAAGGCATTTGTTTCGGAAATTCTCCATTCGGCTTGTGGCGTGACGTTTTTCTCAAAGTTGTAAAATGAGCAGAAAACTGATTAAACACGTCCATAACTTGGTTGGCTGACCCTCGGGCGGTGCAGTGCGTTTATAGACCTCTTTAAAAATCAATAGGTAATATGAGCGTTGGGCCGCTTAGTCCCCAGTCGGCAAAACCTCGCGTGATTTCACGTTATCTGACTATCATCACTTACCTCGGCCGTGAAAGGCGTATGAATATGTATCACAATGGTACATTTTGTTCGCTGGATGCCTATTTACCGCCGTATGGACAATGAACACGTAATAAAATATAGTGTAATCGACCGAATTTCATATGGCTTAAGATGCACTTTATTATATATATTTAGGAGTAATTATGTTCGGAATTTAAAACAAATGGAAACTGTGGAATCTGTCTACCTTGGCAGTTTGACCCACAGGCTGTGAAAAAATTTTGGCCAAAATGGCGATGATCGTATCACGTCCGAGATGATGTGCGCAGTACATTCGATGGCTTCTGAGTGGTTTAGTCCCTTCACTATACCCGGTGAGGTTCAAATCTCCGTGTCGACCATGGCTTTGAGATTCAAATAGTCCAGCACATAAGCTACTATACGATTGTACACATAGAAAGCAGATGTAAGGTCTTAGACTGATACAAGTTATACATTGCACGGTACAGGTCCAGTCATTGATTGATTGATTTAATTGTTGATGGTGTTAAGCGCTGTACTAAAGGTCATATCACTTATATGGCAACTTTTGTATGTGACTTCAAGAGAAATGATGATGTTACCCCGGTGCAAAGTAATAATGTAACATGAATGTACTGGAGCAAAAACCAACAACCATAGGAAATCGGGTTATATAGTAAAACTATACACGGTACTTTGCCAATCCTTTAAACATGCACACATAAGACAAAGAACAAAGCAAAAAAAAAAAAAAAAGGGAGCCGATTAAACACATACCTTAAACTATTTGTTGGATGGAACTTTAGCAGTGCATTATGTGTTACTAATATGGTGGACTTAATATGTTATTTTAGAGTTCGTCGTATGGTATTGTTCTTCAACCTATTTTATGGAAGGTATTTTATGCGTGTAGAGAGAGACGTGTATGACTCAAACAATTCTAACCTTTGCCGTTCCGGGCTGATTCCAAAACTGTTCAATGGAAAAATCTGTTTAGTTCGTTTCTAACGTTTATCAGTCTTTTTGCTGTGGGTGCGTATTCTATCTTATGCATTATTCGACCATAAAGACTAATCCTAAACCTATCCATAAAACTAAACCTAACCCTGAATCCAACCCTAAAGCAAACCCTAAACTAAATTTTAACCTAACCCTAACCTATGAATAAAACTTCAAACCGTTTAAATACTAGTTTAAGGTAACGTGGGAGCATCTTGTTTTCTGGTGCTCTCTGAGCTAAGGGACACAGGAAGCTTTGTTGCCATCGTCGTTTCCGGTAGTTTCCTTTTCAGATTGGGCTGACACGCCGTAATATGAGTGAAATAACCTTAAGTACAGCGTAAAACCTTAAACGACCAATCAGGCGACGTACCAACGCTACAATTATACCCAAAATGTGCAATTTGACTTATTTCTATCGTGAATATTTTCACGGTATGTTCAAATGAAACTATATGTTTTTCTCCAAAAATTATCCCAGAAATGAAATCATACCATTAATTCACCATGTTCAAACAGCTCTTCCCGACATGTGTACTAAAGGCGGAAATCTTTCCGTTTTATTGACTAGCAGATCTATGAATGATAGCTTTTCCTTTCTTGGCTTCAGGCAGTGAACAGAAAATCAATAGCTCCAGGAAATCGGCGTACATGGTAAAAATCTTTGCGAGTGCTTTAGGTTCCCCCGAAGGCAAACACAGATTAAGAGCCCTTGTTTCAGAATGTTTTATTGGCCTATGAGCTCTACGTTTCCTGACAGCTGTAATGTGATCGTACAGCTTATTAATCACATGTCTAGAACAGTTTATTATGCTGAAACTTGAACTCGGACGACCGTTGCTAAATGTTAAAAAAAGTTAATCAAAATAATCTAGGATGTTTTGATTGTTAATTGCATTCGCCTAAAGCTGGTTCAGTGATACATATTTTATGAATGTAGATAGAAAAATAGTTATGCTTCAACCTGGATCCGAACTCGAGCGCCTTATTGTGCGATACCGTCCAGCAGTATATAAGCCTGTTGATTATTATGGAACAATGTTTCCAATCTTCGGGGTCCACATTTGATTTTCGAGTTAACAGAAGTACTATATACTGTGCGTTGCATCATACGTATCTGAAGGCCACTCTATCAAGTTATTTAAGATTTAATATATGTTTATAGTAATTATTCCTACAGCTAATACTTAAATCAACCCTCAGTATCAAAGCATTCTTCCGCCGCCCTCAAATCCCCCCTGGGCAAGCGACGTCCTATAGCTGAAAATTGCACATTTTGATTGGTTCCTTGAGCTGTGAATAAACGCATACCTTTCACGACTTCTGGTTAGTTGCCAAAAATTACTAACCGCAGGAAATCGGCTAATATGGTAAAAGTGCTCACCGCTACTTTGGCTACCCTCAAGGCGTAAACAGATTACGGTCCTCGTTTCTGCGGAAAACCTTTACCAGTCTTTGGACTTCTTAAAGGCAATATAATGACCAGAAAACCGATTAAAGGCAAGTCTTGTAGTTTTGGGTTAGAAGCTGTGTTGTGCATTGCGTTAATATGTCTCTTTAATAATATAATGCAAAAGACAGTGCATGTATTATCAATAAAGTGGGTATTGTACTTTTCGTTTTAATGTCGTCTTCATTTAAAATGGTATATTTTCTATACTTTCTCTCCAATAAGTTCAACGTTGCCATTATCTAGACCAAATCAAGATTGTGACCAATCCTTTCCCTAATCTATACCATGTTATGTATTCCGTTAATTTCCTCTCTTGATATACAGTTCATAAGATAGTTTATTATCAATGTGGTGGATATTAAGATTTAAAATTAAGATCTTAGCTATCAATATATGTGAACTTGTTTTGAAATGTAGAATCTGTCCAAATCTGGATGCCTGCAAAAGGCCATTAAAGTTTGTCTACTGTCTACATTGGTATGACCGGTTCTTGAGTGTGTAATGATCTTACAGTGAGTTGGTGGTTGATAGGAAATCAGTATGTCTATTGAGTATCATATAAGGTAGAATACGCAATGAACCAATAATTCTAATTATCTCTAGTTTGAAATCGTATCTTTTAATCTAAGCAATTAAAACGTTTTGACCCGTAAAGGTCCAACAAGACCTTAAAATACAGTAATTCTAATTGGAGTTCCAAGCTCCAGATAACAACGCATCTTCATTCATTTAAGTTTAATCTTAAAATACTTTTAACTCAAGGAACTAGATTAGCGTGACAATCCCAAAGACCCAATATACTATATATTTCGGTTAATTTAAACCATCTTTAGCATCTTAATCTACTGCTGAAGATGGTTTAATTTAACCAAAATATACAGTCATAGTGAATTGTTCATCACTCTTTGGAGCTGTCACTATACTCTATTATGCTAAACTAATCGTTGGTAAAACCAATATCCTAGTTTGATGAGGCGTACTCCTCATAATCCTTTTCGTGCCCGCGCCGTGGCTCAGTGGTTAGTGCATCTGACAGCAGATGTACCGCATGGGTTAGAGTCTCCCAGAGGAGCTGAGGTATATGAGGGAGTCACACGAGGTGACTTCGGCTTTTTAGAGGTTTCCTCCCGGTTTTCCGCCGTTTTGAGTAGAGCAGATTGAGAAGTGGAGAATTCGTCGTCATATAAATGAAATACCTTTGAGTACGACATTAAACACCAATCAAACAAACAAACATAAGCATTTTCGGGTTTACAGATTTTTGCACATTGTGGACTAGTACCTTTTAACTAATCGTATCAGTTGCTGTTTTGTTCAGAATTTTATCATTTTTCTGATATGGCAATACCTT
Source organism: Katharina tunicata (assembly GCA_032466195.1). Taxonomy (NCBI): domain Eukaryota; kingdom Metazoa; phylum Mollusca; class Polyplacophora; order Chitonida; family Mopaliidae; genus Katharina; species Katharina tunicata. Next base: position 9,720 of record JAVFBZ010196462.1, on the reverse strand, counting down.
CAAGGTAGTATCCAGTCACAGCAAGTTTGTTACTTCCAACAATTAAGTCAATAATCCGCACAAAAGGTCGCACCGTGGTGGAATTGGTTTATAAGCGTTGAACGGCTGTCACCTTTATTTTACCAATGTATCGGGTAGAGATCGCTTGTAAACATTTGGTGTATAGGGGAACAAGTTATTTATTTGATGAGTGTTTAACGTCGTACTCAAAAGTATTTCACTGATATGCTAATGACGACATAGAGTTGACGCCATATAATTGAATACCGGGGATTGATTGACTGATTAGGGTTTTGCGCTATACTAAAGATTGTTTCACTTATATCAAGGCGTGCAAGCGCAACGAACGAAGGAAACCACGCTACCACAAGAAATCGGCTTCCCGGTGCCACTTAGCTCATAAGGCTCCCCCATCCCTTAAAGTCCATAGGTTCATTTATACTTCATTGTCATATTATACAAGCCGCTTTCCTTTACAGAAGTCTTTCAATTAAAATTAAATATAACGTTTGTTTTTACATTTTCGTTACGTTCAATTAATTTGTAAATTATTGGTAATATTTTCTTAGTTGGATTTTTTTTGTTACATACATGCGACAATTGAGGTTTATCTGATCTAGATCTCTTTTAGTTATAAACTAGGTCAAGGTGACACCATTCCTTACAGCTCGTGTTAGCTGCTGTGGGAATGGTTTTAATCAACAGTGGTATTTTAAGAGTAACACCCAATCAGTAATCAGCCTTGTCGTGGTTGACCTTTGTCTGACTTGTTCTCCGTGCAGAGGTTTTATTACTTAAAGGCCTTGACAAATTAGCCCTGCAGAGATTTCAACCTCTTATCGAGAAAAGCCGGAGGCGACTAAAATGTTCAGGTCGAGAGACCGAGACAATGTTCCTACGGTGCAATATCTGTTCTGATAGAGATAAATGTCAATAAAATTAAGTTCGATGAAAGTTATGGCCGGAGTTAGAAGTACTTTAAAGTGTCACCTGAGAAATATATATGTTTTAGTACGGAAATAAAAAGATACGTTTAGAAGATGTACACTGAGATTTCACGATCTGGCTTAGTTTCTGTAACATAGAAACAAAAACAACCCCAGCAATTCTGGTCATGATATCCGAAGGTGGTACACAACTCTGAGTTGACTGATAAACTGAAATCATAATTTGGTTACGTAGCCTCGAGCACTGGAGTATGGACTATTTACTTGGTTATGATTGGATAATAGCCACGTGAAATGTTAGAAATCAAACAACACTTTAAAATATATATTTTTAATATCGGGGAGGCGTATTCCTTAATTTTACACATTTCACAATGACATCCATACAGTAGTTTTATTCCTCAGTAAAACATAAAAGTAAGAAGAATAAATGCTTCAGTAAAAATATTCGAAAAGTATATTAACAAGTAATTTAAATTATTGTATATTTGTATACTAGAAAGAAGAAAAACAGTAAGTGAATAGGCGGCACCCCGCATCATTTAGTAAGAGGGCAACGAGGCCAACGTACTAAGAACTGTCCAGTTGAGAAAACAAATTTACACTTGGCTAAATTTATTTTAGAATTGATACTTTCCGACATTTCTGGAGACCCTTGTAATAAACAATTCGAAGTTGGTTCATCGTTATGTCGACTGTTGTTTATGTCCGTGAAAAGTAGTCGACTATGTTGAAAGAACAGAGGACATTCAAAGAAATAATGATCTGCTGTTTCAAATGGTGAGCCACAGAATTAAAATTATTATAGAGGTCATCATTCAATGAACCACAGGCATTTCATAGACGACAACAATTTATATTTGGTAGACGATTCCGATGTATCAACAAGGTGTTACAAACCTTTGTAACAAAGTTTAGCATGATCACAGAATAGAACAACGCTTGCAGAAACAGCTTGAAAGTCAAAACTGGATAATTAACAAAAAGCACAGTCCATAAAAGGCAATTGCATTCACGCAAGAAGCTCCTCAAAATCAGCCATTTAGTGTTCATAGAATAGTTTATATGACTATCACCAAATTTCTGGCGTAAAACCCCAATCAAACAAAACCAAACTTCCGTTCAGATCTAGAACTTGGGAATATTTTTGTAATGGTATCAATCCAAGACAAGCTTATTCATTAAACTTACATATGTATAAAACCTTGGGTTATATTCCCTGAATAAGGACAACCAAACCTTACACCATTAGCCGTTTCGCGTGTATACATGTTTTTTTAGAAAACTTATTATGTGCAGTCTGTATCTTATTAATTGCAAGAGAAAATACAAACGAGAATGCTTAAGCCCAAAGATCGATTGGTTAGTAGCGGCGCTTCGGGCAACATTCTTTCTCACTTCTTAGAACCATAAACTACAATTTAGGTCCCGGTTGCGTCATTAGTAAGAAAGTTCAGCCATCTACTGGAATAAAGGCTTCAGTGAAATATGGTAATTAAAGCCTACAATCCAACCAGCAATCAGTATTTTTTTACCATCTCTCCGCGCAGAGAATGTGTTTTCCTTGAAAACTGTTCCCTATTTCAGAGGTGACAGAACTACGTAGTCTAAATGTTCAACGTAAAACGCACAAGAGACAGTTTTGATCAAATTTATTTCACATAGATCACAGCTTTTCTAGATAACAGAGTGATGCGTTTTTCACGTGTTTCCCTAGGGTTTGGTCCCTGTACATATTTTATTCGTTTCTAACTCAGGTCCTATTGCTTCTAGACGGTGAATCTAACTGATACCACTCTTGATATATCTACCGTTTACCTTGGCCATTAGATTAAATGCATTCATTTTATACGTGTATGTGTGTGTATAAAACTGTAATATTTGCGGCATTTTCATTAAAATATACCAATTTCGATGACATGTGCCCCTGCTAAAGCCATTCTAAAATAGAGAATCAAATCATTCTCCTTACCGTCGAGTCACCTCAAACTCGAGATAACCTTTTTAAATGTGCTAAAGCCTCTGTTAAATGACAGTCACATGCTGTCAAACATAACCTTTTTATAACACTAAGACACGTTTATCATGTTGTTGAGTCAAAATGATTACTGACTTCCGTTTAATACCATGTGAGATAATTTATTAAAACAAAAAGGGATTTCTGTTTTTGTATTGAGGATAACACTTTCTTACATTGAACAGATTCAAAAGTTAAAAAATTGTGTAAGCTTAGACATTTCTGTAAATGTCGAACCAACGAACCAGACACCGAATCTCCATCAGCAAATGCAACTCAGCCATCCGACCTACTGCCAACATAGAAGGTAAGCTAGCTAGCTAGAGTCTAGGTAGCCGACAAGACAGACATTCACTACTCCACTGATTAAGTTTTATTGCTATCAGCTTTGGATCTGTGTCAAGTAACCATCAGATGGGTAGTCAACGTACGTCTTCTAGATACCAACTAACTGTGTTGTAAAAGTCAGGATGGCTGAGCGATCTAAGTGGCCGGCATTTACTGTTGACTATTGAGTGCCTGACTCTGAGGGTTGTGGGTTCCATTCCTGCAAGGGTCTCAGCCTAGAACAATTTTCCTTATCTATAATCTTTTCAATATAAGAAAGATCCCCAAAAAATAAAAATGATATGAATGATCCTTAAACGTAACAGTATGTACCACCGTGTGTAGCTCTTTGTGAACCTTATCGAAAGGCCTTGTTCAACCGTTCAAACGTAACAAAAACATGATGACTACGATGGACTTTCAACTTCTGGGTATATTGATAATCAATCAGAATAACCTTAGCTAGATAAAAAAGACAGTATAATGAAAGGCCCCGACTTTATTATTTCCTACCAATAATTTTTTTTTCTGTCTACGTATTGTATATTAATACGGGGGAAACTTGCTCAAACATATTATTTACTACTTTATCCGCCTTCTCTTCAGATTAACTTGTTTTGACAGAGTTGAGTTTAGGTCAAAATCGTGTTTAATTCCTCAATGTATGTCTAAGTCGAGTGCTCATATTGTACCGTTTTCAAAAAAATGTTTGTAAATTTAAAATATATATATATATATATGTATAAAACAGTACAAGATACCACAAAGTTATATATTACGATATGATAACATTGTTTACCAAAATTAACGAAGTGTCATAATTGACGCAAGATTGGATTTACAAATTTTAAAATCACATCTTGAAAAATGCGAAATTTTAATGTTTGACTAAATCCTGTATAAATACTCGTACAAGACCGGTTCTTTAATATAATTATCTGAACAATATTTTAATGGAAGTCCATACGCGCCATCGATCCTGGTCAATTTTGCTGACTAGAAACAGGAAAAGCGATTACTGAGGTTTTTATAGGTTTACTCATCGGTGTTTGCGTTGCAGGAGAAGGCGGTTGAAATCTCTCCACTATAGGATCAGATAATGTTCCGACTTGTCACACACACTACATAAAATATAAGATCTTAGGTCCGAAATCGTGCCGAGAGTCATTTTCAGAGAAGGGGTCTCATGCAATGCACCAAAACATATCAATAGAGCAACCAATTCTCAGACATATGTATGTTGGGATAGCTTTGCTACTAACTTAGTTTACAAAACTTGCTCATAAAAATATTAACTTCGTGGTGAGCCTCACGACTTCTTGTATCGCTTCGTAAAATCCCAAATGGCTTCGTGACATAGCGCATTGTTTCGTATCTTCGCACACAGCTTCGTAACATCAGCCATGGCACAAGGATGTGCGATGTAACGAAAAGATCAGCTCAGTAGCAAAGCCAAATTGCACATGTGCGAATCGATCGTCCAAAACAAATCATTTTTTTTATTTGCCTGTGAAACTTTTTTTTACGTTTTTAAATCAAATTGTGCATTTAATGTTATTTCTAGATAGTAAAATAAGACATGGGCATTTTATTTTAATGGAGGATTGCCAACTTTTTTCAACATTAGTTTTGTTGTCGTCAGATGTTTAAGTCTTTTCTTGTTTTCCAACTATTTTTGGCTCTCATTGTTTTCGTCGTCCGTGTGTTTGCCAAACATTTGTGTTACTCCTATTTCATTTTGCATGATGTTTTATTAAAGTAGGAATAATTTTTTATGCTTGGCTGCTAGATTGTTTAATGGTTCTGTGTTTTCTTTTAACTACCTCTCTGTATCATTCTTTTGCGTTTTCCTTGATTCGTTTTCTCATTTTACATTTTCAATAGTTACGCCTACATCACTTTTTTTAACACCCTATGATGGAAGACGTTACAATCTTCTTTTTCTCGTTCTTCCGAATTTTTTCACAATTATTCTTTTGTAACAGATTAGGTGTACATTTCCATTTCGTTGGAAATCAAGTCGAGGTTCAGATGGGATTCTTTATATTTTCATTCTCTCCTACTTTTGTCTCTTTCGTTTAAATTGTTGTTTTATGTTGACTGCTAAAAAAATGGTTGACAGCTTCAGTTTCTAATTACATTCTTTTTATAGTATGCCTCAATTTCCGTTTTTTTTTCTGGTTAAAACATAAGGTCAAGAGACTTGAATTTTGTATTTATATACATTTTTTTAACTATTGTATTAGTTTATTCTTTTGTGCGTATGCCATTTTTCACGGCGATCAAAGATTTAAGTTATTTATTACAGATCATTTTTGTAGGCATCAACAGTCTTTGGTGATTAAGCCTTTTCATAGTAAAACTGGCACAGTTTCTCACGTACTAAGAAAGCACCAGTTGGAGTTTAATGTTGTCGCTTCGTCTTCAATCAGGACCAGCAAATAGCAGAAGCCGAGTAGGTGTACAAAGAGGATTTAAAACACAACTGCGATAAGTCGAAAATTTATTTAGCCCGTGCCCCACTTTAACATTCTTAATATTATTACTTGGAAATCTTCTGCGAGACTTCACCTCTCAAGAGTCAATACGCCATTGAGTATCTCCTAAAAATATTACGACAAGATTTAGGACGTTTCGCAGGGTATTATGGTGTTAAAGCTGTTTTAGAATTCTTGGAATTTTAAGGGATTTATGATTCATCTTCACTATTTGTTAAGGTTTCATTCTTTAAAAAACTTACTGTATTTTGTTTTACTTTGATTTATCTTTGAGTCTTTGATTTGGACTGCTAAATGGCCCCTCAAACGTTTCGCATTCTTTATATTTTATCCGTCTTTTACCGAAATATAACTCAGCATTTTTGGTACAACTACAGAAGACTTGTCTTGGTTAAACTACATGTCTTAGGTTTTTCATTAGTTTTTGTTTTTATGAATAGCATATAATCAAATTCTCTACTTTTTTGTCGAGAAACCACCAATTTCTTTTCTTTTGTGAATTTGTCCTTTTTGTGATTCGTATTTATATATTGTCAAAAAGTTTTGTAGACATCGAAGTTACTATTATGTGATATGTATGATTCAAGTCATGATCTATACTGCCATATGCGTTTTATTTATGCAGTTTATATTTGATATTTAACGCCAGATAAACATTTATAAGTTTTTAAGGTCATACTATATCTGATATATGACAGGTGTTATATATATTATCGATAGTCATCATTTATCTCAGACGGACAAGTTTCAGATTAATTGCAATACAACGGAAGTACAAAGCACCTATGTATGTAAATCCACACTGCCTAAAATGCTGATAAGCGCTGATCCAATGAAAATTTATAGTTTATCTCAGGCATGTGTTATGACAGATTTATTGCACAACTTCGATATCAATATTGTCCTATATCCGATCCTACTTAGCCAATCAAAAGTTTTCCTTTATCAACGGAGGTCGTAATAACAAGCAACATGAGAGATCCATTGTAGGCTTATATCGTACAAATGAGAAAAATGTTAACCTAAACTTGTAAGCCAATGATGAGTGTTATTCACTTACAAGGTATCAAATTATCGTCTGGAACTTTGGCCGGCATTATCGTATAATTATTGCCCAACTTTGCTGATGAGAAATTCGATTTTTTGTCAAGTAGATTGAAAAGGATCAGACTGTCAGTTTGGTTAGAAGAATTCAATATCGCTAGTCTTCGTAAGCATATATTGACATACACTTTTGGATTTTGTCCTATTTTAGTTCACACATTTTATCAGCCATTCTTCCTCTGTTATCACAAAACTGCTTAGGGCATGTGTCATCACAATAGCCGGAATTTTCCATTTCTGTTCGGCTCAGTGATCTGTGAATGGACATTTTCTTTCATGACTTCTGGCAATGAACTAAAACCAATAACTACAGGGATAAAGATAATATGCTCAAACTATTTAATAGTCCTTTGCTCTCTGTTGAAGGCACTCGCATTTGCTTGTCTTCGTTTCGGAAAAACAGAAAAGAATCTTTCGTCCAGTTATTTTGAAAACTGCTTTTATCACATGTACACACATCTGAGACTCTGAATTTTAAAGACAGTCAACGAAGGTCACTCTTTCCAATGACTGTTCCCAACGAAAAATCACGAAAAAGAAAAACCACAAGAACAACTGTTTCGGCGTTTTTTTTCCCGCACATTTTGATTGAATTCTGTCAAAGTAAATGACATAAATCTTAGTATCCGCTTTCATGCTAAAAAAGCCTACATATTGTCGGTCTTTACAAACATTTTATGTGTGTTGACAGCGCTTTAACCTTCGCCCAATCGCCTGTTATTCGACCGTAGACATTTATCTTCAAACTCTCTGGTATATCAAAGATACTACGACTTCTCAAGGCGTTGTCGGTGTCTGGAAAACCAAAATAAACCTCGCAAAAAAACAACAAAACATTCCCCGTGATCTCCGCAGCCC
>JAVFBZ010196461.1:2265-21250 GCA_032466195.1 Katharina tunicata | reverse complement strand
ATATAAGAGAGAAATAAGCTTATGTTTGAAGTAAAACACACACCTTCATATATAAGAGAGAAATAAGCTTATGTTTGAAGTAAAACACACACCTTCATATATAAGAGAGAAATAAGCTTATGTTTGGAGTAAAACAACAATCAATAAACCAGTTTTTAAAAGGTTTAAAAATGGCTTTAAAAGATTAATTACAGTTTTTGTAATTGTATATTTTGTGTGTTTTTTTTTTAACCAGATAATTTAACCTTGGAGTGGTTAGTTGTATGTTATTTAACCTAGAAAGACTCTAACTTCTGAGGTTTAGTGAAGGTTTTTTTGTGCTCTGGTTTTGCAGGTTTGCTGCTGGTACAAACATATTCATGAGTTTCTTTGAGAAGGGTTCTGATGTCGCTGCTGGTTGGAATAAATTTGGTGCTGGCTTTGATCTTGTCCTTAAAGCCTTGTCATCTGTATTCCATTTTTATCTCGGTAGGAATTACTTGTTTGAATCGTGTGCTTTTCTTTAGTCGAACAATTCCTTGTATTTGGCAACAGGAAGTCCATTTCAAATGTCTGACTGTGTTGTGTAAGATGTTAAGCTACCAAACAATTGAATATCTTGTGAGATCATCAAAAAGAAGAGCCTTGCTTTAGATTTTATCACCAAGATCAAATTAAATCAAAGCTGATTTTTTCTTTTAACAGACAGGGTTAACTAATGTTATGACTTTAATAATATACTTCAATCTTAAGTCAAAAATCCTTGTTTACTCTTAACATATTGATTTTCATAAATTGTTCATTTGTAAAATGTATAGATAATAGCATCAGTCAATTAACAAAAACAAGACTATGATGGATTTTCAACTTTTGGGTAAACTCATAAGCGACATTTCGGCATAGATGCTAAGACCTTTTTACAGAAATGATTACAAATCTCAACAGAATATACTTAAATGGTAAAAGAACAATGGTATTGATTTGTTTAGAAAACTATCGTATAATGTCATAATGTCCGTTTCCTAAACAAATTAATAGCGTTGTTCTTTTACAATCCATCCTAGTCAGGAATTTGTTTTGTGCCCAGCTTCTAAATACCGCTTAAACAAGACATCAGACAATTGTTGACATGGTTTTGTGACTATGTGACCCATTCAATACCTGGAGTCAGACATATGGTACAATCATAATTATATGATGTAGATAATTGTCTCTTTTATAAGATATTTGTTATTATTTTAGGAGAGCCTTTGGGAACACTAGAACTATTCAGTGACTACGTTGGTTTATCTGAATTGATAAGGGAAAGTGCCCGCAACACACAGTTTAATCAAGCCCTCAACTCTGGTACTGTTAATCTCAAACAGGTATGTGTTATGTAACCCTTCTATTGTATGGACCCATCTTTGACCACATGCAGTGAGATAATAATGGGTTCCTTAAAATGATTAAATATTGGTCATCCAGCACAACACTTGTACAGAATTCATAGTGCAACTGTAAACAACAAGCCAGCAAACGATGCTACTGGATTGATCTTAACCAAAACCTCTAGGGTGAAAAGTGTGTCTGGTATAGCCTTGCTATGTGCAAAGTTTAATTACATTTTACAATCATGTTTTCATTAAAGCTAGATATGGAAAATGTGTTTTTTTTTTAAACTATTTTTCTGAAGTTTGAATTTGTGAGATTGATACAAGTTGGTTTATGTAACTTGCGCATCCCAAACTGAGGAGCTAAATTGAAGAAAAGACCTCTGTGCCCATGTATTATGGGCATGGTGGTTTTAGGGATTTAGTTCTTCTCCAAACCAGGTGGTAAATTTTGCAAAAAAAATGTGCAAGTTACACGTGCGAATATGTATAACTCATTTCAGATCATTCCTCTCGACAACAACAGCTATCGGCCAAAATGTTTATTGATTCTGACATATCATATAGCTATAGGCAGAGGACTACGTGGGCGACCTATAAGCAGTGTTATGAAATGAGTTTCGGTCCCACCTGTGATGTTTGTTTAACGATTAAGAAATTTAAAGGGTCAATTCCCAACCCCAATTTAGAAGACTTTGTTGAAGTTAGCCCCTGTCGCATGAAATTTGACAAATTACACTGACGGACACCCTGCTGAGAGGCCATTTTTGATAGCACCCCCATAACATAAATCTAATAATCTCAAATACATAGTTAAACCCTAGAAACTCAATCCATGTTAAATAAGTTTTGACTTTAAAAGTACGCTCTTACACAAAATGTCTTGACTTTTGGCATATGTTTCAGCTGTATCCTCTATTCTCTCGTCCGACTGGAGCAGATCAATTGTGTGACTATGAGACATTCCAGAAGGTGTTTATCTTTGAAGGGAATTTCACCGTCACCATACGTGATTTACACCGAGTTTTCTGTCAGAATAGTTCAGAGTTATTCACTCAGCTTAAGATTGCCCTGAATTATGATGTCTCCGATTTCTTCTCTCAGGTATTTATGATAACATAACAGTCTTTTTCAAGTTCCTGTTATGTGTGGTTGTTTTGTTCATTCAGATGATTTTAAATGTTCACCACTTTTCACCCACGAGACTTAATTAAATATAGGGTAAAGAGGAACTGCTGTTTGTTGAGCCTCTGGTCATTGCCTGAGTTCTCAATAGCACATTGTTATTCTTCATCTGGTTTACGTGTTAAGTGTGTGTATCAACCACTGTTCTGTCTCTCTACATACATATATATCCTATGATGAAATTATATGTATACTTAATAGCACAGTCTAAAGCCACGACATGTAAAGCTGTAAAGTAGTATGGTTTTTAGCAAGGTTTCATTTGTCTAAAAGATAGCAGAGAGACCTACAATTAAGGCTTAATGTAATTGAACTTTATGTCAGCGAGGCTTCTCAGAAAGAAGCTCTTCTTATCAAGGTTTTTATAGCTGGAGCAAACCTTCTTGATTTCAGATGGCTGGCTTGCTCTCATCAGTAAACCAAACATACTCTGTGGACTGGGTAGGACTGTACCTTAGGACCGATGGTTTGGTTAAACTGGTTGTTAAACTGGCTTCTATGTCACCTCATGAGGTGATGGAACGATTAGTCCAGCATTATACAGGCACTCAAGACACCCTTCAGACTATACTTGATAAACTTCGTACGGGAAACCCTCAGCTGTAAGTATCCCAATTATAATGTTGTCACATTCAGATGCTGAATAAATACTGAATGACTTTGATTCCATTGTTAATTACAAATATATTTTTGTGTGAATCTATGCCTTCAAACATGCATGAGCTTTCATGATTAACCTGTTTCATGGTTTAGATAGCATCCTGAATGTTATAAAGCTTGAGATTAGAAAACATTTATATTGCATATGAATTTTAAATTAATCATTATTATAATGATCATGGGTGTGTGTTTTTTGTTTCAGAGTATCCCACTTAGTGCAGTCTGTAGCTCAGTTACTGTCTCCTTTAGACACAAATCGTTACCTCTACCCAATCTTCAAATTCCTTGATGGGCCAGTGCTTCAGGGAGTTGTCAACCAAATCAGGATGTACAGAGGTATAAAACATCTCACACTCATTCCTGGTTCTAATTCTGCATGTACACGATATGCTATCATATAATCATATTCAAGTCTATTGAGGTGTTTTCCCTCTGTTTCTTATTTGTAGACCTGTACAAGTAATATAAAAAAAAACTAGGTTTGGACAGACAGAATAAAAGAAAAATAAATATTGCAGAGATTGAAAGTGTTGAGCCTTTGGACCGAGCCTCAAATACTTGATGAATTCTTGTAGATTTGTTTTGTCAGAAGCCGACATCAACCATACAACAGGGCCTACATCCCACTGTTAGACAATTATCGGTTATCATTGCTAATCAAGCCTCAAATACTTGATGAATTCCTGTAGATTTGTTTTGTCAGAAGCCGACATCAACCATACAACAGGGCCTACATCCCACTGTTAGACAATTATCGGTTATCATTGCTAATCTTGTTTCCAGCAGTCTGGCAACTCTTAATTCTGTATTTGACTACTTTTTGTTGACATGGGAATCTTGTTTTTGTCATTGTCAGAGATATTTTCATCCAATACAACTGATGTGATCAGCTCTATCTTGAATGTGGACAAAGTTGCCAAACTGCAGGTAATGTCTGCCTTAGCCTTTGTTCATGTACTTCTTCAGTTTTGACAGATATTAATTATATTGTTATATAGGCACAGTACAAATTGGGGTTTATCTCATCATTGGTTAAATAAAAAATTTTGTGATAAATTTACTATTGTTTAATGACGCCCAAAGTCTACTTACTAATGTCAGATAATGTATATAATAGTGAAAGACAACTGACATTTGATGAAGAAAATAAACCACACTGATAAAGAGATACTGGTGCAAAGAAAAACACGAGGTATAAAACTGAAGTTCTAGATGGTATTTTTTTTAATTTGTGACAAGTTATGTTATTTTTCTTGTACAATCCAGCTTGAGTCTTTAGATGGTGTTGCTGGAAATTTGAGGTGTGATCCAACTCAAATCAAAGACCTCTTAGGGGAAACAGGCGGTCAGTTCAATTCCACAGCCATATCTCTAGTGCTGTGTGGAGGTCCAGTCTCACAGTGGTATCAAAACCTCAAGAATTTAGGCATGGGACCTTTTGACATCATCACCTTCTCCTCCATGGTAAGCTAGATGTAACTTTAGACACAGAAACTTCATGATTAACAATAATTGGGGGTAACTTAATTGAACAAGTAAAAACCGATAGGTGCAAAAAACTGATTATGAATTATGAAATTATGAATATTTATTCAATACTTGTTTGAGTTTGTTTAAAAAAATCTTTGCAAATTTTCGCACACGCAGTTACATTGATGCCCAGCATTGAAGGCACTGTGTCGTCACAACAACTACATGTTGATAGATGCTGTAAGCAATGAACCCAATTGGCATGACGGTATTACAACTTCCAAAAAGATGTGGCCCTCTGGATATGGGCACTATGTTTAAATTAATGTTGTCAGTTCTTATCAAAGGATGAACATTTCTACATGTTTTTTGTTAGTGTCACTGTTTAGAATTTAAATTCAGTAGTTATATAGTGGGTGGTAGGGTGGGAACCTCTTGAGCTAAGGGGCAAAGGATGCAGATTTGTTGTGGTCTCCTATTTTGTTAATGTTATGTTAATGTTTTGTCCTGGTCTTGCATGTTGCAAGTTTCGTTTACGGTGGTTTCCTTTCCCGATTGGGTTGGCAAGCCATCATATAAGTGAAATAACCTTGAGTACAGCATTAATCCCCAATCAACCAAAGATATCAAATCAATAGCCATATAAGAATGAAAATGGGTGTCTCATTAAGTAGTATCTAATCAACCAAACAATATTGCTGTTTGTGTTAAAATAATTATTGCTAACCTGTTTCCTTCCTTTATATTGGTTTTTTTTTTTGTAGGTTGAAAGTTCATATTTGAGCAAAGCATTATCACAGCCTGAGAAGAACCCACCATTAAGTTCATTAGATTGGTCTAAGTTTGGAAAGAACCTGCAAGGTCTGTTAACTGAGGTGGGAATCCCAATCACAGCTCAGTCCTGGACTGGCAAGAAGCTCCTCAATGAGATAGGAACTGGCTCTTTGCAGGCTCTCAGCAGGTATTACACCCACTGTGGATACCGTACCGATATTTGATGGTTATTTCACCAGTTGCTGAATCTCAGTTATTCCAACTTGATAACGTATAAGAAATATACAACCATATTTGTCATTAACCAGGGTCTCTGGCTTAATTTACAGAAAACTAAATGGTAAAGACATCTATATACATTTGGTAAGTCTCTGTGTAGTGTGTTTGAGGAACAGTGTTTATCGCCTGTGGATACCTGTATTTTTACATGTACAATGTAATATGATGAGATATTGAATGAAGTATTTTATTTATGTAGTACTCTGGACATCCTGAGATTCATTGACCCTATGGTTAATGCTGACTGGTGGAAGACAGGGAAGACATACGTCCAGTTATTCTCTGATATAATGAAGATTGGTAACACGGTGCTAGATAAACTTACAGGTAAACACGATATAGCTTGGGAATGTGTTACTTAAATGTCCACCTGCAGGTAGCTCCAACTGTTGGGCAAGTCTAAATTTGGTTTCTGGGCATAAATTTGAAAACGTCTAACTAAGTTTATATACAATCAATGTTGGTATCTATGTTCAATGTTCCATTAGTTATGGTTATTGTTCCAGTACTAGTCTTTTCTCTCTATCCATGAAATGAGATTTCTACTTCATACATTTGGAAGTGGGATAGTCCTTAGTAATTTACTTTAGTCTGGGTGGTTTCCAATACCTTTAATGCTCTTACTGTTATCATAAAGGTCAAGTAAACTTAGGTGTAGTATAACACACACAGAAAATCAAATCTATGGTGAAAAATATTTTAATGGCAATCAACTCCAAGTCCATTTCAGTCATTTTTAACAGGTTCTAGTGATTAATTTGAAGGAAGGTCTAGATTAGTTTTGTTGAGATAAAAGTTAATGAGTGTATTGTATTTCCAGTGACTAACTCTACCCTGACGTTTGTGAACTTGTTCCCTGAGCCAGCTAAGATCCGTACTCTCTTGGAGACAGTGGTTGATCCACACGCAGCAGCTGAGATTCTTACTGCTTCTGTACACCCTATGAAGGTAACCATGCTATACATTAATGGGTTTAGAGGCATTTACAAGTTGATGTACTGATAAAAAATAAGAGAAAACTTTTTGGATTCCAACTTCTAAGTTCATTTATTGTCATTATTAAATGAAGAAGTTGGAATCCATAAAGTTTTGTCTTATTATTTATCACCCTATACATGATTAAGAACTTGATTAAGAACGAATATTATTTAGTTTTATTTATTATGTGCTTTCTCTTTCAAAAACTATCATTGACTAGGACTTGTTATCTAAATTGTAATCGCCACATAGTGTTTGAAGAGTTAGGGTTCATCTTTACTTCATGACAAAACAAACATTCTTTTTATAATAACTTGAATTTGCTTTCCTTAAAAGGCAAAATAAACACTTTGGTTTAGGATTTATATTATAAATGCATATTTTGCCGAACTGGACAAATTTTTTTTTTTTTGTGTGCTAGTTAATAGCTGATTTTTTTGTTTCAGTTGTTGGAGCTAGTGAAGGATGGTAATCTCCGTGAGATGGTCTGTGACCCTGGGTCGTTTAATCAGTCGTTCATATTCCCGACTGATGTTAACGCGACATCTGTTCAGATCAGTCTGTGCTCAGCTGCTCAGGCTAATGTGACTGTCCTAGAACAGCTTCTCGATATGATTGATGCAAAGAGCCTCCTGCAAGAGGTTAGTGCACTGCTTGTGTTTCGAGTGGTTTTGAGTTGTTTAATATAGTTTTATCCAGTATGAATGAATACACAATTTCTTTTCCCCTCTGAACTCAGCAAAGTGTTGGCTATTTTTCTGGATTTTGCCTCAATATTCTGAATAGCTGTAGAAGTTTAAGGAAGTTCTCGGCGTCTTTACGCTATCTCACTTATAGAATATCCCAGGAGTGGTTTAATCTTATTGTACCTTTTCCATGTTTACTGCCAGTGCTGGGATGGATAAAACAACAACAACTATAAAGTAAATAATTAAATAAAATTTGAGGCTTTATATTGATGATAACTTCCTGTTATTATCTGTGCAACTTTCTTTGTCTAGATTCATTTCTTGAAGGATTTCAGACTCTAGATTGAAAGATTCCACCAATAATAAATGTTATTGTTTAAACTTAGATAATCTTTTAAAACACACAAAATGATGCGCATTGTAATTATCCAGGTTCTAAGAGCGCAGAAGAACTTTGAAGAGAAGACCGTTTTGACAGGTTCACAGCTCTGGTCCTATGCTAAACAACAAGTGGAACATTTCAAGGAGAACATGAAGAAGATAGGCAATGCTGTGGTCAATGGGACCCAAACTGCTGACTGGGGATTGGCCGTACAGAGAGCATTATCAGATGCAATCGTCTTTAACATGAAATTGTGAGTTTGTTATTTGTATGCATTAAAACTGCTTACATGAAATCCATGATATTATTGGATGATCTATTATAAAACAGGTTTAATTTGTCATATTGTTGGTTCCTTAGATTAGGTTTAATGATGTAAAACTATTATGTTAGCAGTCAACCTTTTCCTGTCAAATTCTGGTATTTATACATTTACATTGTAGTTCAAACTGCAACTATACTCTGTGGAATTATTATATCATAGATTATATCATATATCACAGCCCAAAACAATGTTTGTAATGTGTCACATGCCCTTGGACTTAATTGTCACATGTGCAATACAACTTACAATAAAGCCCTCTGGCTAAGGGCAGTATGTTTCTAGATTATATTCATGCTGTCATACATGTACTTAGCACTAGATGAACATTATCTTTCCAACAGTGATAACACTTAAAGTGACTACACATGTAAAGATTGTGTTAAGTTGCTGTTTACTGTTCGAATACAGCGCCGTCATATAAGGGAAATAACCTTTTACACGGTGTTAACACCAATCAATCAATTAATAAATCAGTAAAATCAATAAATTATACAATACTATGAAATTATATTGTTTTTAAATATCTACTATATCCTTTCTGTCAGGTTTGACAATGTTTGTACTGCCTTTGAGCCATTGATTGATAGAACAGTGTATGAGAGAGACTTCGCTCCTATCTTGTCTGTGGTGATGAAGAGTATTCTTATTATGGAAGAGGACGTCAAAGTCACCATAGGTCAGTATTAAAAGGAACTCATAACGTGTTCCATCTGTCATTTTGTCAATTGGGGTGAATTTGCAGCTATAACATTGAAGTAAACCCTTCAGCCCAAACAATTTGAGTATCAATTACTGACACTCTATACAGTTTTATTCCCCTCAGAGTTTTGTTTGCAATCAATTTGGTCAATTGCTAACCTATAGGCTACGTGCACCTACTGCGAATTTGGCAATCTACCAATTACATCACACAGAATAAATGCAACTGTCAATCAAGCAATTCCGTCACAGTTTGCTAGGTTTGTTTATATCTGAACTACACATGTAAGTAAAGGTCATATAGATGGTGAAACTCACAAACCGTGTAAGCCTGAAAATTACTTTTTTTTTTTTTTTGCGTCTTAAAAATCTTTTGGAACCCCCTTCCATCGCCTCAAAAATCCTTGTAGCTTAACAGCCAATACAATTATATTGGCCGGTGAGCTACAAGGGTTTTTGAGGCGTTGGAAGGGGGTTCCCAAAGAATTTTTAGACGCAAAAAAATAAGTAGAATTTTTGGATTTACACGGTTTGCGAGTTTCACCGTCGATATGTAATATTAAGGTGATTAAATTCTCATATCAAGCATAGAACATACATGTAAATGACAACTCTAATTTAAGATATACATGTAGCACGGTTATTGTTATAGAATCTTGCTTGTTGAATTCTTATGCAAATGTAATGATATCACATGGAATTTGGTTAATTCGTGTTCCCCCAATTATATTTTTGATGGTTATTTTTTCCTTGCTCAGAGTTGTGTTTTTGATGCCGAGTTAATTACTCAATGAGATTAAATCTTTGTAGGTTTTGAGGAAGCTGTCTGTGACATGGATAAGATGAGACTACCAGAGATTGTTAAGAAGCTTTCTGACATTCACTTCTTTGATCTAATCAAGAACGTATGTAAAACCTTTTCCAGTTTGTCATTCATGCCTATCCTATTCTCTCTCTTTTGGTAAACATTCAGTTTACTCCATTTCATTGTAGAAAATGTATTTAAAATATTACAATCTACATTTACATGTTACATAGAGCTTCATTCTTGGTCCAGTGTGTCAAATGTCCTAGCTCTGGTTATAGGTAGTTGTAGAGAATGAAACATTTTTCTCTTATTTTTACATTTAACATATTTATCAGAATAATGTTAGCAGTAATTTTGAAAATTTTCCCAATAAGCTTCATAGATCGTTGTTGTTTTTTATTTTTTTCATTGTAAATAGACCTATTTTTAGAAATTTGTAAATGTTGTTGTTGTTTAGGCTGTGACTGGCTGGGACAGCCATCAGAAGTTTAACTGCAGTAGGCTGGTTCACATGGTGCGCTCTCTCTCTCAAGGCAGATATGCTATCAGTGAGATTTTTAGTCATAGATTCAACAACACAGGGATCTGTATAGAGAAGTTGTTTACATCACAAGCGGTAACAGATATAGATTCGTAAGTAACTATTATCAGAATTTAAACTTTTGTATTAAAGACTCTTAAGGCCCGTTCACACGACAACATTTAAACCGGCTTAAATACCAAAATGGATTTAAGCCGGTTTGACGTTGCCCGTGTGAATCATGCATAGGTGTTTTTAAGCCGGTTTAACTTCACCCACTTCATCTGTGGCTTTGAGCTGGTTCGACATTTAAGTGGGTTTAAAATGTCTGTGTGAACATCCCCAGATTAAATGCACCGGATAACAATAAACGCAGCCCTGCGTCACAATGATGTTGCTAAAGTTAAACCGGCTTAAACATGTCCGTGCAAACGTGTGAACATACCCGGCTAAAATGCACCGGATAACAATAAACGCAGCAATAAACGCTACGTTTTCGAAACCGGTTTAGATTTCAGCCGGTTTAAAATGTTGCCGTGTGAACGGGCCTTATGAGACTCTGGGATGTAATAAGGATGAACTATGAGTCCAAACTAATTATCCTACGATGAAATCAATTAGTGCAAGATTTGTCCCTCAAGATTTGTGCATTATAATTTTATATTTCGAATCAATCTGCACTCTGTAATTGTTTGCCTTAGTTTATGAGGTAAAGAAACCTGAACAGGTGGAACATGTAGTTGTGTGACAAACACCTGCCTTTAATTCATTTGGTTATCGAGTCAACACTTGAGACGCAACAGGAAAAGTTGAAAGTGGCTGTGCCAAAATACCCTCTCTACGCAATCCTTGTCCTTTTCCTTTGACACTGGTCGAAGACGATGGTCAAGGTAGAAAGTGTTTTGATTTTAATTGACGTGTTTTACTGTTCTTGTCTCACCAGGTTATTCCGTTTAGTTGGAGATATGCTGGAAGTATTACGTGACAAAGATATTGCGAGTTTATCAGGGCTGTTAAAACCTCCCCTCTCTGCAGTTCTTCCCTCCATTGAGCTCTTCCTTAAAGCCTTCGTCGGACAAGAAAATGGTGAGTGTAGAGTGGCCAAAATAGCAGCATCTACAGGGTCTGATTTTAACTTTTAATCCAAAATCTCAGTATCTTAACCAAAATAAATCTTATTTTACTTGCATCATTAAAAAAATATTGATGGATTGTAATACACTAGATATTGTGTTAATTGGCCTGTACAATCTGCTTCCCCTTTAGTCTTGTGGGTCATTTTTTAATAGGTTAGGCAGCTTGTGTGACTAATTTTACGAGGTTTTATCTTGCTTTTTCGCCAAGCTATCCTTATAGATTGTCTTCATAGATTTCCTTGTTAAACACTGTTAAGCAAATTAATGATTCAAAACAAGACCAATTTACAACTTCTGGGTATATCCATCTTTGTCATGTTTTTGTTATGTACCCAGCTTCTAAATGCCACTTAAACAAGAGTGAAACTATTAATTGTGTTTTTTAAGCTTTGCAATGGTTTTCTCTGCAGTTGTTCTGTCATTAGCGGGACTGTTAACCAATGAGACTGCAGCCAAGGATTATTTTGTTGACATTCTACAGTATTCACCACAAATTGTTGAGAATCTCTTCAAATCTACACTCAGTCTAGATATTGTAAGTGTTTTCATTTCAGACATGTTATTATTGACTTATTTGTTATTATTGATCTTAAAGTGTTTGTCCTTTCAGCCAAATGTTCTGGTAAACGGAAGGTAACAAGTTTTCATTTTCTACATTTTCTACAGACTAGTTTTGAATTTCAATAAACATTTTTTGTTGTATATTAGGAGTCTTTTCTCATTTTTGTTGTTGTTTTAAGAAAACCTAATGACATGTTTTATTTAATTCAACTTAAATTGTGTTTGCTGATTATAGCTACTTGTCTGAGTTGACCAGGTGGTTGGTGGGGTTGTTAAGGTGGGAGCCTCGGCTTCTTGTGCCCCATAGCTCAAGAAGCTCCAGGGCACAGGAAGCCGATTTATTTGTGGTGTCCTGTTTGGTTAATGTTATGTAAATGTTTTGTCCTACGTCGTTTACGCTGGTTTCCTTCACCGATTGGGCTGGCAAGCCGTCATGTAAGTGAAATAACCTTGAGTACGGCGTAAAACCCCCATCAAACAAACAAACCAGGTGGTTGGTTTGGAGCCTCTGGTGTTCTCTAAGCTAAGGAGCTAATTATTTTATTGGCAAAATCTTTTTGTTGATATCAAATGATGTATTCTTAAAGGAGGTTTATGGTCATTGAAAGATAACACAAAATCTTTAATATTGTATGTTATTAACTAATCTCATTTCTGCAGGTGAAAGTGTTTAACAATTCTGCTGAAGTTGTGGCTGAGATATTCTGTGACCCTGACAGACTGGGTGATTTGATAACCCTCCCATCAGGTATCGGCATCACTGTGGCTAACCTAAGCAAGGCTATCTGTACCGACAATGTGACAGATGCTGTGGGCTACGTACAGACAGCTTTGGACATCGGACGAATCACTGTCTTGGTAACTAACTGCTCTTCGCTCAAGTTTATAATAAATATCAGGACTACTTTTAGTAGTTTCTAAATCTTTCGACCAATTTTTGCAAGTTTAGTATCCATTACCTTATAATAAAAGGTATAAGAACTATGCATGTACATGTAACTATTGTATGTGTAAAGAAGCAACACTGTGAACAAGCTCATGACTGTAAACAAATAAAAGAGTGACTGCAAATTTGATTCTAATCATGTTGTCTTTACACAGTTTATTTGTAAATGATGTAGCTTTTTGGATTGACCATATCATGGATGATGTTTGTTTTTTTTCTGTCTCAGCTTTCTCAGGCAGGCAATCCTAATTTCAACGCCACTTGGCTGCAAGGTTTGGCCGCACATATCTCTACCCTTATGGCCAAAGTACAGGGTATCGCAGATCTTACAAAGTACAACCTAAACGAAGTGAATTATCAAGAATTTTTGCCAGAGATTCAGAAAATTCTACTTAAGTCTGGCCCAAGACAGATTATTGAAAGGTACATGTACACTGTAGGGTGTAGTAGAATGTTGTCCAGTTGTTTTCAAGCATAGTGAGGATAGAATAGATAATCCAATTCATTACACCCATACTGGTGATAAGCTTTTGGTACACATGCTTATACTTTTTTCACCTGAAGTTTGTTCTATTAATTGTTGTGTTAATTATCCGTGTTACAAAGGGTGTAAATTCGTCTTCCAGTTTTTAACTCTAAACTCAGTTTTTGGATATTATCAAACTTGGTTAAAGTATCGTAGTTACGGTGTAGTTAGGGTGTGTACGTATACTGCTGCTGCCACCTTGTGCCTACGTATAACAGTTTCCAGCAGGTATCTTAATAACTGCTTGTTAGATCTTAATAAAACTTGGTACAGCTTGGCATATGTCAGTCTGATGGCGCCCCCTTGTGGCTAAGAATAAACTTTGTTTCCCTGAGTAACTTGAAAACTTTTTATCTGTATAAAGTATTTGTATTTAAAGCACCCAATCTGGAGGTTGTCACTGATTTGTTTATTGTATTTGATAATTACAGCTTGGTGATGGTCATCAATGACTTTAAAGGTTTAGATTCCAGTAACTCTGCCACTCAGATTATCGACGGTGTGGTAACTGTGGTTAAAGGACTAGAGGGACTTAGAGGCATACAGAGGTTCATTATCCCAAATTGTGAGTTTCTGTCTTATTTACTTGTCTTTAAGCTGATTTTTAAACCATGTTTTTAAATTTGAATACAAGCTAAACTTTCTGAATAATTTGTTATGCAAAACATAAAACCACACCCAAAAAAAAGACTGATATACTTAAACTGTTATATTTTACAGTTGAAGACTTAATGGAAAACCCTAAAGCTGTCAGGAGTTATTTGGTCAATCAGCTTGGCTTCACCCCAGAGGTTGTCCAGGCTATTTTTAATGCAGAACCCTCACTTGCAGTAAGTTTATAATATAACAAGAACACAGAAAAGCTGAAAATCTATTAGTTGTAAATCAGAATTACCAGTATTTCATATCTTAAGTTTTATTCTGCAACAAACATTTTAAAAGCAGAAATACATTTATAGAGAAAACACTAATTTAACTTGTAAAATATGTTTTGTTTTTGAGAATATTGTTTGAAGAAATGTAAACAATAAAAAGATAAATTCATTAAAATTCTATTGTTGACCAGCTTTGGCATGAATCATCAAAGGGGTTAAGTGAAACAGACCACGTGCAGGAAGAAACGGCTGTAATTGCATATTTGTTCATTTCAGCTGCAGGGTTTTGGTAAGAATGTGACAGATGTGGTTTGTGTACCATACAGACTGGAAGATATCATTCACCTGAGACCTAACACTACATCACAGGTTACTATTGTGGACATCAGCCAAGCCCTGTGTAAGCTTGATCCAGACTCGCTGGCTAACTTCACCAGCATTGTCTTCAAACAGTTACAGCTTTCTGATATTCTAGACAAGGTCAGTGCATCTTTTACAATATTGGTTAGTGGAAAACAACCTATTGAATAGCATTAATCGCTGATTATTAATCCGTCTTTTACAATCCTGGTTTTTAAGGTTTCTTTTCTGGTTTTCTACTTAACCACTAACAACCTTAAGTCGTTATGTAAGTTAAATAACATTGTGTATTACATTAAACACCAAACAATTATAAACATACATTGGCTCAGAGTTTGAAAACTCTGTGTATACATTTTATGAGAACATTTGAAAATTGAAGTTTCAAATTTATTTTCAATACATTTAATAATATAGATTGAAAGAAAGCATCTATGTTATTTTTGTATTTTTAAAATGTTAACTTCAGAATTAGTCATTGCTCAACAGATTTCAGGGTAATTTTTAAAACAAAATTGACATGTGAAAATGATTTTTCTCGTGTAGTTCATGGGTTTGACTACCGAGAGTTTGTTGGCTGACTCTGGTATGAGTGTGGAGGAGGCAAAGAAAGTGTTTAATGAGTTAGGGAATGCCCGAGATGATCTGAGCGAGGCCAGCAGGACACTAGTGAATATCAGCACTCAGTTTGACATTGACAATATGTTACCCTCTGCAGAAGCTCTCACAGGTAAACGTTTAAGCAACTTTTTAGTCCTTGTGGATTGTACAAGAGGATGAAGGCCAAGAATTCCCTATTGTTTCTGGATGTTTTGTATTGATCAAAAACTGTTATAGACCTGTTGGTTGATGGCTTCTGATGGCTGACAGTTATATTTGAGAGGAAAACCTCATAAATTAATGTTGATCATAACTGAAATAAGTGCTTGGAAAGGCCGGAAAGGTCTCGTCAAAATGTTTATTGGGATGAGTATGAATCAAGTAGTATCATCATTATCACCCTATGCTGTGCAAATATCAGACAGATTTACTCACAACCTGATGATTCAGGGGTTGTAGTGTGCATTAAGATAGCCTTTGGTGGATTTTAATATCAGAGTTCCGATCTATCTTTGATTTTATGATTGTTTAATATGCATTGCATTTTTTTCTTCTTTAAACTTACAGAAACTCAAGTGAAATGATATCCTAAATTCTCCTGGCTTTAAAAGACTATATTTATAGACATCAAACCATCTTGCATTTTTCCCCATTTCTTTTCTAGCACACTTTAGGTGGCACTCATGTATTCAACCTGGGATAGTGTCCTCAATGTTGTTCCTCTCACTGAGCACTGCCATTGTGTAATCAAACTAAATTTAACTACATGTACCTCTTTCGTAACTTCTTGTTATCATTTAGGTGATGGTCTGTCCGCGGGTAGTGAGTTTTTGTGCGGGAGGAAGATTACCCTGGGAGACGAATTCCAGATTGGAGGTATTGTTGAAGATGTAAAACACAAAGAGCTAACAGAGAAAGAATTGAAGGAGATCGAGGCCATGCCAAGTAAGATAACACAGACTGTATGATCAATAAATAGAATTAGAATACTGGTAACTCCATAGCAATTTTTTGATAAAAAGTTAATGGGCATAAAAAAATCTGATAATTGACAAAGCAAGGACAAAGTGCTCAGAGGAAAAGCTTGTTTGAAATAAAATAAACAAAACAATTGTAATTAAAACAAGTCATTTTTTTACAGAGTACAGTATACTGAGAATGCACATATGGTGTAATTTCCAAAAACACTAACTTCAGTCTGAATGAATATCTCAGTATTATTATGTCATCATCAAGAGATTGTCTCCTCAGCTCATTGTCTCCTCAGCTCATTGTCTCCTCATAATGGTGTAATATATATTTTAAGCCATGTTTTAAGGCTATTTAATACACATGTTTTGCAGCTCCGTTTTGCCAGGACACATTGAGAACTATGTATTCATCTGTGGGGTCATCAGCCGGTATTTTGTGGGCTTATCTTAAACCCCTGCTTCAGGGCAAGATCCTTATTTCACCTGATACACCAGAAACCAGGGATATCATCTCTAAGGTAACTGACAGAGGATTATCTTCAGGTTCATTATCTGATTGAGTTGAACATGTATTCTGTTGTTGAACCAGTTGGGCTTCTGAATGAGTTGAACATGTATTCTGTTGTTGAACCAGTTGGGCTTCTATCAAGTTGATTGTATGCTGCACAATGAAGTTGCATTTCTGTCAAAAATGTAAGTGCATATCACAATTGCACAGTTTACAGGTTGATTCCTAATCATGTTCATACCGTAGAATCTCTCTTTTTTACTTATGGCCTGCAATATAAATTTGAAGCATTTTGAAATTCGATCAAAAATTACGGTCCCGAAAATTGGACCCTGTATGATGTGAAGGTGCTGATCGTAGTACAACATTGCAAATAAATTGACGACTCTCAAAACATTAACCACTGAATTGGTACATTTGGGAATATTAAGTTTGAACAATGCGGCAGATAAGTTTCAGGCCAACACTTCCACGATTTGGGGAAACCTATAAATCTGTCGTCCTTTAATGAGTTTGGATGACTACGGGATGAACGCATTCGACCGTTCGTCCTAACAGCACAGGCCTGGCTGCATAGGTCCGGTGTGTGTTTGAGTTGAACATGTATTCTCTCTTGGCCCAGGTCGGGTGTGTGATCTAGTTGAACATGTAGTATTCTTTCTGTTGGGCAGCATAAACAAAAGTCAGATTTCGGACTTCAGTCATATAAAAACAAATTTTATCAACTTAAACAAAAATAATCCTAAAAATATTAAATTATTTCTTAATGCAGGTATTTTTTACTTTTTAACTGTCCAACATATTGATTCCTTGGGAAAACAAAAAAATTAATTAATAGAAATTGATTAGCAATAAGCATTGTAAATTGTATATTTTATTTTATTTTACTTTACTTCAGGCTAACAGCACCTTTGATTATCTCTATGAGATCAACCAATTAGCTCACACCTGGTCAACTAGTAGTGTACAGTTAAAAGACTTTGCCATGGCAGTGGAACAGTATGGCAATGTGGTGGTATGTATTGAAATACAAGATAACAAGAAAAGATTATTAAACTAAATGATTCTTTTAAGTAAGGTTTAATTATCTGTTTGGTCAAATATTTGTTTTAGCCTTTTGAAAGTATAATTGTATATTAATGAGAAAAAGAAAATGAACAAATAGCATTTTTTATTTCTGGCACATCATCACTTGTCCTGGTAATCAAGTCTGATCAGTACTGGTCTTAAAACTGTGGGTTGTGTGTATAACTGGACAACGTTTTGTAACTCAACTGTTAGAAGTGTTTGTATACAAAAACATTTCAGTCTTGTAGACAAGACAAATTTGTGTTTACTGTAAAAGACACTTTGGAATCATATGTCTCCATCTGTATTTAGTTGTTGTTGTAATCAAGTTTCTCTTTTCTCAGTAATTAGTGTTATTACTTTTCCTTTTAATCAGTCCCTGTTGTCAAATTCTGCTGTAAGCAACATAATGCAGGGGACGCTGGGTATGTCAGGGAAAGATATCAGTGGCATCCTAAATCAAGTGAGCCAGATTTCTGTAAAACAGCTGGACATGTTACATTCAGTAGCCTCCCTATTAGCCAAGTACACAGACTGTTTGAACTTTGACCGTTGGCAAACATTTGACACTAAAGAGGTGTTTAGTCAGGCACAGGAACTCATCAAAACCAGAGACTTTTTGGCTGGTAAGTATGTCCATAGTATAAGGTTATATGCTATAGTCGGCTTGTTTTTGGATCTGTTTGCTTTTTGTGGGGGATGGGGTATAACTTAAGGTATGCTTAACCTTAAGACAAAGTTTAAAGCAAGTTATGCTGAATGACAGTACTACTATTGTCTCAGCAAATTTATTTACTGAATGTGTTTATGATTGAATATCAATTAATACACGTATGTATATCAGAAGATATTTTTAAGCCATTAAAGTAATACACCTGCATTGCATTGCCTTATGTTCTCTTTTGTTTCTGAACCTTAAGAATGGGGTAAATTCCCAATCAAAAAAACAATGTTCTGTTTCTGAGCTGGGCTTGATCCTCCTTTTGTCAACAACACAGGTTCTATGACTACAGATAACTCTGGGAAGCTACAAGTTTCTTTCTGGCTTCCCTAGATATTTTTAACATTAAGTTAAAACATAAATAAATCTTTTTAATTTCCCCAGCTGTGGAGTTTGTGAATATTGGAGATGACCTCAGCAGAAGACGTAGAGATACCCACAGTTCTGTCCCCAAGAATTTGGTCTACAAGATTAGGATGGATATCGATAATGTACCCAGTACAACATTCCTCAAGACAGCGTAAGTTCTCTGATAACACCTTCATGGGGGGGGGGGGGGGGGGGGGGGGGGGGGGGGGGGGGGGGGCGGGGG
>JAVFBZ010196450.1:0-14112 GCA_032466195.1 Katharina tunicata | reverse complement strand
ATTATCTTTCCAACATCGATAACACTTGGGTGAGTTCACATTTTGGTTGTGTTAGAGTCGTCGTATTATGTTGGAATGCACTGCCGTCATATAAGTGAAATTGAGCACGGCGTTAAACAACAATTAATCAATCAATCAATCAATCAAACCTGGTATGCCTATACACACAAAAAAAAATTGTCAAAAACATTATGTCAGAATGCAAACAACTATTTTATTTATTTATTTGATTTGTGTTTTATGCCGTACTTATGGGTATTTTACTTATATGGCGACGTTGCGTTGCCGGAAGAAATTATGTCAAATTCACTCGCGATCTCTGTATCCACCGGAAAACTTCCCTTATATACTATATACTGTCGACAAAGGGTCACTGCGCCCCTCAGAACGCAATAAATGCATTTTTGACTTTCTCAATCCATTAAAGTCCTGTCAACCATTTACTTTAAATAAATAATAAGATAAAAATAATCGACAACGAATTTTTTGTGAACCACATAAACAGATTACACAAACAACATCAACTTCTCTTCGTCTTAGTGTTGTTATACTAAATAAGGTAAGTGAGTTGATGCAGTGGGAGAATGGATGCAGCTGTTAAATACCTAAGTGATTATATCGGTATTTGGACGAAGTAAAAGAGTCCCACTTTTGGTTTCCCATTCCACCCATATCTGTCAGCAGACATTAGATTGAGTTTAAGTTATTCATTGCCATTGTCAATTATGAAAATTCATTCGAAATATAACCGCTTGGTTGAAAAACAGTGGGTAAACCAAAATTCAATTGATACATTCCACTCGAAAATATTATTCCGTAAAGCAAAAAAAACGACGAATAATTGACTACAAGTAGTAACAGACTTACTGATTAATGACTCATTTCATCAAATTTGTTAATTTATTAGTAAACAAATTTTGTACAATCGGGACAATTGTAACGCGTGTGTAACTTCACTCCACTCGCTAATTTCAAGTTAAAATTCGACATAAACAGTTGTCGTTGATCGAGTCACTTGGCCGTCATTTTTTATTACATTTTAAATAACTATCCCAAAACCTAAACATATTTCTTTCTTATAATAGACGATGGTAACAATGTTGAGGTGTGGCTAAAACCTATAAGTTTTCTTTGTCTCCACCGGGATTCGAACTCGGGTCTCCGGGTAACTCTCATACCCACTGAGCTGCAGAGGCTCACGGTAGAACGAACTATTTTTTTTGCAGGAAAAGTCTACGAACCTTTCTCTATGGTAAGCACTGACACAGGGACACTGTGATAGAGTATATTTATCTAGATATTATACACAATGTGTATGTTGTTTTTGGTTATTCTGATGATCTGGTACTGGTATGTGAGGGTGAGGTACTTTTTCACTCTGAGGGATTTTTTATTTTTGTTTGGCAGTGGAATCACTGGATGCGACAACATATAAATTGTTTATTTTTTCCATGAAATCTTTTCACTTGACGGGCTTCGTAAGGCCATCTTAGAGAAAACTCTGTCTTAAACTGCCAACTACCCCCACTCAGCTAGTACAAACTCTTGACGTAAACCAGAAGATGACAAACACTTCTAACTGAAGTGTCTGTTCTCATCTACAGGGAATAAAAAGGGTTAATGTCTACACTCCGTCCGACAAATTTTGGGGTGATAAGGTCCAGTCTGGTGTACCACATCATGAACTAGTCAGACTTATACAATCCAAGCCTTGGTTGGGATTAATTAGTGTGGAGGGTTTCCTCATACGTTGTCTGGATAATAAAGAAATCCTCTTAACGATCACTATAACCAGCCTTTAGAAACGTTACTCGACATACTGGAAGTTCAAAATAAAACATTTCCTGACTCGATTGTTGGCTTGACCCAAGAATTTCCATTTTACATCACCACGTGATTTTGATTACTGGTATCTAGTTATATATGTAAACAACGCTGATATTTCACAATCGTTATCATGTGTAATGCAACCCATTGCTACTGATCTGGAGTTATTTTTGGAAAATTTCGAAAAGTAAAATAAGTAATCATTCTGCTATTCTCTGTTCAATGGTGTGTCTAGCTGAGAGCCTTTTCTTGTCTTGGCTCCATAGTTTTGTTCATAATAAATATGCTGAGTTTCTGTATTCTGACGTCTGGCTTGTTGGTCGTTTTGTCGTACTAACCAAGCTATCTGTATTGTTATGTGACATCAAATGAATGGCACCTTTAAAAGTCTACGTTAGTAGGAACGTAACTTGGAGACCGTTGAATAACTGTTATTTAAAGTAAAAACAATAAAATATAAACTGTTAACTTCTTCGACTGGACAATCCAGTTTATATTTGATGTAGACTAGCATGTTTAAAATATTCCCTCTTCTCCATATTTACGGTTGATCGAATGAGATATTTTGTTTCGGTGAACTATTTTAGAGTTTTACCAATGCATTAGTGTTTTGTCATCGCTCATTGTTAACCGAATAGCAGCGTGTGCATTCCAAGGATGAAATGATTTACACCACTAATCTCTTAATTGTTTTATTTCCTCGAGTTTATTGTTGGACACAATAAATATACACTCATGAAAGACAAACCAAACTGATGTATTTGCATCCCACTTATGTTCAATCGTAATTATTTGCCTGGGTACCGTTTTGTGGTCTTCAATTAACGCGACTATTATGCTAAAATGGTTCTAATCTCTCAAATCCAAATAGAGTATTTCGTCTTGCAATGTAAAGAAATAATCACAATTTTCAGGCTTTGAGTGGTGTTGCATTTGTCTTTTTATTTTGTCTACACTCTATTTTAGTGCCAACGTCAGTCAACGTCTATACAATGTTAAAGTCTGGTTTTAATTTCATAAAACGTGACATAGAATGACGGATGAACTGTCATTTAAGCCTTCATATCGTAATCTTTCACTTGTCAAAGAAAACGATTTCCTTTTGACTCTCACCATAGACGTTCAAATTATAGACAGAAGGCCGCTGTTACATTTGATGTGTCTGATAATGAGGGCGACATTAACACGCAGGCTTTGGTGATATTCTTAAGACATAGTGCGTTGCATTACTTTGTAAAGGATATATATTAATCCACAGTGACGTCAGCTAAATACCGATTTTCTGACAACCGGAAGTAGACTTTTTAAAACAAGCGAATTTATGGTCGATTTTTCAGGTGAATTAATATAGAATGTGATTTTTTGTAAAACAAGATCGGGAAATGTTTGGTAAACTTGATGTAGGTTGAATACTTGAAATGTGAACGCTGTGAAGGCGATGCCGTGAGGGAAATAGATGCAGCCGTTAATTAGGAAAATGCAAAGGAGTGGAGAGGTGCCATAATGATTTCGGCGTTGTGCATCAGAACCTGTGTATATCCATAATATGATGAGGTTGGGAGAAATTTGAAAAAAATATTAAAATCGATTGCTTTCCTTTTTGTCTCATTTTGGTCGATTGTGTGTCCGTCGAAAACATAATAAACACGCTAAATGGTAACTGTTTAGTAACATATTTTATTTACTATCGAACACATACAAGCCAGGTGACCGTGTTTTAAACAACACAGATCACAAGTTTTAAACGAGACGACATATTAGTTTTCAACAAAATCACTATTTCTCCACAATAATAATCATTTCGTGTCAGAGAAAATCATTTCCTCTACACTCGGAATAGACTATTATATTATAGATCAAGGTCAGCGGAATATTTGATCCGTCTCTTAATCTCTCTGATCGTGTATGGTTAAAGACACAGAGTGTTGCTACATGTACCTTGCGGATAAGATGTATGTTGTTGACGGGTAATCTCTAGAGAGCCTGGCGCCAGAAAGAAGCTATTTTGATATTTTTCAGGTGAAATAAATAGGTTAAAAATAGCACGCCAATAAAAATGCACCAAACAAATATAATGGTACGTGATGAATACGAAAAATGAATCTCTTCAATATATGATATACCTGCATATGTTTTTTAATATATTTATTTAAAGCCTTATATTATGTGTCGAATTTGAATAAACTAATGCATTATACCTGTATAACGTGCCAAAAACAAAAACCAAATTGAATGGAAGAACTTTTTGTTATATAACAGTAAAGAAAGACAAAACTGCACGCCTTCACTGAAGATACGTGACTGACAGGGCCGGAACGCATCATTAATATGGATGGCCTTCCTGAAAGAAACTAGAAGTGTGGAGAAACAACAACAAGTGGATTAGGCTTTGGGCCAAAGATTGTGTCTGTCACATTACCTGAGGATGGTTTTATTGAGAGGTCATTAAACTGGTGATTGGATAGTCACACTCACAACTCTATGATGCTGTCTGTCATAAAGCTTTAACGGCAAAATAACGTCATATTACAGGTGTTGGGACCTTAAATATCAATAAAGATAAAATATTCGCCAGCATGACGATCGGTGTAGGATCACTTTATATGAAATTCATTATATCTTATTGTTATAAACTGTCTACGCCTTCGACAGGACAATCAAGTTTATATGTGATTTAGTTTAAAATATCTCCTTAATGTCCATGATGACGGTTAATTGAATTGGGATTTCTGTTAGACAGGGAAAAATATTTTCAACACAAATCTTTTTATTGTTTTGTTCGTTCAAGATAATGGTTGGACATGATGTATGTATGCATGTTCATGAAAGACAAAAGACTTGATGTCCTTCGCATCAGGCTTTGTTCAATCCTCTTAGTTTGTTTGTCTGGGGGCCGTTTGGGGATTTCAATCAATCCAATATTAATGATACGTTTTTCAATAAACGCACCATTCTAATCTCTCGGTTTCATACTGAAAAGAAATCACGATGTTAGAGGTTCTGAATTATTATATTATCTTTCTGGACACTTGTGTACCATAACGCCCATACAGTATTAAAGTACAAATACGAACTGCCAATGTCATGCCTGGTTTTACGTTCATGAATCTATCACTTTGACATAGAATGACGGATTGACTGTCTTTTAAGTATCCATCTTCTTAATCTTTCAGTTGTCAAAGAAAACAATTTATTTTGACTCCCACCACAGACGTTCAAATTATGGACTGAAGGCCGTCGTGAAATTTGATGTGTCTGGTAAAGCTGGCGACATTAGCACACAGGTGTTGTTGTAATTCTTAAGACCCAGTGCTTTGTATGTGTAAAAAGGGTGTCTGTTATAACTTGGAGAGTGGTGTCATCAGAAAAAAGGGTAATAGCTGTTAAGTAATCGCGCCTAGCATACGTCAGTGCCATAAAAGAAGTGTAAATTGCGCAACAAGATCAACACAACATTGCTGATTACTCCGAGCGATGCTTTTGATTTTACTCAATTTACTGAATTAATGTTTCGCTTTGCTTGGAAAACTTATGGTAAAATAACGCAACGTAAGATGTCTAGCTAATCGAGGTCAATCAGTCTCAAATTCATTTAGACTACAGTATGTAACCCGCATGCCACACATATTACTAACAGCACTGGTCGTTTGAAAGACGAAAGATGAAAGTTTATATTTTATGATTTTTAGAACAAATCTCTTCAGCAAACATATTTGTTATCACCGAAAATGTCCAATACATTCCGCTTTCAATCTTAACATATTGTTTGGCTGTGTTACTGTCGCCTTGTCATGCTGAAAAACACCGTAGTTCTTTTGGTGAAATGGCCTTAAGCACAGCATCAAAGCCAGTCATATCAATTAATCAATAACTCTATCTATAAAACGTTTTCTGAATTTTTCTGATCAATGTATAACTTGAAAATTCAAGGCACTGTTCAAGTGGTATTTATTTTTTATAGCAACAAGTTGTTGTCTAACAGACTGTAACAGGTTGAGAAATAGAGTCTGCTGCGATCATTTTAACACATGTGATTTAATCCCATTATGAAAAAGTAGAAGAAGAACCGGTTAATTTTTACCCAACGACTTTGTTTTTTATTCATAAAAGATCCAAAAGTGCTTATCATATTTTACTGTACATTAACAGAAAACATACATTAAATTAAAACTAATTGAAAATTTCTGTGTTCATCACCTATCAAAGAAAACCTTCCAACATCTAATCATATAGCAGTATATACATACAGCACACGTGGGTTTTCTTCCTCCAGCTATCAGAGCATTAGTCTGCTCAGTGGAGTAGCTCGAGGCCACAAGATGCTTAACTCACTGTATCTCCAGAAAACCCTTTTTCCGTCAGGAATATTAATGTAAGATTACTCCAAATCAGTCGGCGATGAAAATTTGAACCACTTACTCCCCTCTCCGTTAAATCCACCATTACAGACTGGTCACGTCTCCGGACACAGACAACAATTATTAATTGAATTGTCTGTTGTCATTCAGAAGGACTTAGAAGGGTTAATTTGGATATTCGGTCCCGCTCGGGTCATGCTAATACGATAATCCGTGACAGACGACAGGTAAAGGATCTAGTTTTCTTCCAGTGTTATCAGGAGAATACCGCTATCACCTTAAGGGACATCAAGTAACTACAGACTGCTAGCTGCCTTAATAAACTTTAGATAGAAAACATGGACAATTAGGAAGCAGTGTAGGAAGACAAAATACTCGGATGTTCTTTGTCAACATAATTGAAACAGTTTAGATCCATATTATAACACTTTTTATCACACAACACATCATATGATCCATCTATCCAATGCACAATTCAAATGATATTTAAACTTTCAAACAATATATAAATAATATCCCCTGTGTTTTCTCTCTGATTACTGTGAATCGTTTTCTTTTCTACATGTTTCTTTTTTTTATTATTGATCCTTTCTCAGGGGGTGTGGTAAAATATCCCATACTTTATTCAAAAGAAGCATTTTCGAGGTTGTCTGATTGTCTTGTCGTGCTTTCTCTCTGGAGATTTTTTTGTGCGTCAATCTTGTCTGTAACGTAAAACGCTAAAAACGTTTCACAGACGTGTAAAATATAAATACTCCTCCTGTAATTTTGTGAATCTTTTTAAATCGAACACATGGCCCGATTGAAACTAGACGACAGTTTAGTTGTCAACAAAATCACAATTTTATCGTCTATCTTAAAAATCATTTATTGTCAGAGAAAATAATTTCTTTTACACTCAGAATACGCTCCTACGCAGCGGCTGTTGATACATAACATTTACTACTAGTCCAGTACAGCCGTTGCTAAAACAAGACCGATTAACCCGTGATTGCCACCAGATGGGGCTATTTCAGACTGGACAGCAATAGCCAATCCAATTGCATTTTACAGTTGCGTGTTTGACTTGCAGTTTGCTTACGTGGTATCCAAGGCCAGGGATCAAGGTTCAAATAATTGTGGGAAATATACGCTTGCTGATTCTACTCACCCACCTTTTACCTTTATCTCTATTTAGCACATTTGATTAAAAGCTTCGCCGGTGTATATGACCGGCTTGGCCATAAAGAAGCACCATTTTGTGTACATTTATTCAATACATTGCTGTACGCCCTAAATGGCAGCTATATATAGTCGCTTAAAAACGCACACAAAATTATGGTTTTAATTTCAACAAATCTGATTGGCTCTATTGTAACAATTTGTTTAGTGTCTTCATCAAATATAAAACAGTTATGCTAAAATAAAATAAATGTCAGTGGGTACAAGGTTTGTGCAAGCCAGATGAAATCCTGCATAATTTAAATTCAACGTAAGGAGGCTGGCCATTTTTTCTTATATGTGTCAACAAAGGCTTTGACCCCACCATGATGAATTACCTTACATGTAACGAGTCAGCATTTTGAATCTTTTTAGGGGCGGGCTAATAAGGGTTGATTTGTAGTAACGTCGGTATATCATAGCATGGCCCACATGTGACAGCAAATTGACACATCCCCTTGCAAGAAGCCCACCAGGACGTACTAATTAAGGTGTCTTCTATTAATCCTAAAGTTTAGTCTGTGTTGAAAAGCTGGATTGTACTTAATTGCTAAAAAATTTATTTGGTATAAAACATGATCTTGAGCAGATTTCAACTCCAAAAATACTACAAATGTTTTGATTTACGTTAACGTCTAGTGACACATCTACGCATTCTATTTGTTCTGCCACTTTCTCCAAATTTACAGCCTTGACGTAATTTCTCGGAAACCAATCAGTGTTAATATTGAGGTTTTGAGTGGAAACGGCGAATACATGCATTTGATTGCACAGTCTGAAATATTGCCCTCTGGAGGCAATTGCGGGTAAATCGGCCTTGTTTTAGCAGCGGGTATAATGGTCTTTAGTAAATGTAGTATGTATCAATAGCCGCTGCGTAGGGGCGTACACACAGAATATACTGTTATATTAAAGACCATGGTCAGTCAGCGTAACATTTGATCCGTCTGTTAATTTCTCTGATAGAGGCGCTCGTGTTAAAAAGAAAGACACAGTGTTGCTACCTGGCGGATAAGATGTATGTAATTCAAGGATAATCTCTATAGAGGTGACACCCGAGAGAAACCATTTGGTTAGTGGATACCGTTCAGGTGAACTCAAAATTAAAAACAATATGTGAATATTTCCTCAGTGAATGGAATGTATGCTGTATCGGGAGGTATGGATGGGCTCCCTGAGACAAACTAGAAGTGTGGGTAAACAACAACAAGTATATTAGGCTGCCGGCCAAAGATTGTGTCTGTCACATTACCTGAGGACGGTTATATTGGGAAGTCATTGGTCTGGTGCTGGAATAATCACTGTCAAAACTCTATGATGCACTGTCTAACATAAAGCTTTAACGGCAAAATAACTTAAAATTACAGTTATTGTTACCTTAAGTATCAATAAAGATAAAATATTCGCCAACATGACGATCGGTGAAGGAACACTTTAGATGAAATTCGTTAAATGTAACATTTATTTTAATATCATATAAACTGTACACGTCTTCGGCAGGACAATCAAGTTTATATGTGATTTAGTTTAAAATATTCCCTTCATGTCCACGATGACGGTTAATTGAATTGGGGTTTCTGTTAGACAGAGAGAACTATTTTCACCACCAATCTTTTTTATTGTTTCGTTCGTTCAAGATTATGGTTGGAAAAGATGTATGCTTGTTCATGAAAGACAAAAGACTTGATGTCCTTCGCATCACACTTTGCTCAATCGTCTTAGTTTGTTTGTCTGGGGCCGTTTTAATTATCTTTCTGGACACTTGTATAGCATATCGTCCATACAGTGTTAAAGTAAAAAAACGAACTGTCAATGCCATGCCTGGTTTTAAGTTCATGAATCTATCACTTTGACAGAATGACGGATTGACTGTCCATTAGGCATTCATTATCTTAATCTTTCACTTGTCAAAGGAAACAATTTATTTTGACTCCCACCACAGACGTTCAAATTATAGGCTGAAGGCCGTTCTGATATTTTATGTGTCTGGTAATACTGGCGACAATAGCACACAGGTGTTGTTGTAATTCTTAAGACACGGTGCGTTGCCTTTTTTTGTTAAGGATATTTGTAAATCAAGAGAAGTTTGCTGATTGGTGTAA
This sequence comes from Katharina tunicata, assembly GCA_032466195.1. Classification (NCBI taxonomy): domain Eukaryota; kingdom Metazoa; phylum Mollusca; class Polyplacophora; order Chitonida; family Mopaliidae; genus Katharina; species Katharina tunicata. The sequence continues at coordinate 4,625 of JAVFBZ010196450.1, read as the reverse complement.
CCAGAAAAAAGCTAATAGTTGCTCCTTAATCCTGTCTAGTAACAGAGGTTGCTGCGATCATTTTAACACATGTCACTTAATCACATTATGAAAAAGATTTGAATACTTTTCACCCAACAATTTCTTTTATTGATTCATAAAAGATCCGAAAGTGAATATCAAATTTTACCGTAATTTTAGTGCCCATCAATCGACAACATACATTAAAAATCGTGAAATTTGTGTTACTTTGTGTCAGATTTTAATGAACGGAATGATTAGTTTTCGGTGCATGTTAATCATATTTAAACTTATCAAAGAAAACGTATGTAATATCTGTAATATTTTAATTTAAATAATTATGTGACCTCAAAAACATGGCACCTTTAAATGTATAGGTTAGCGCATAACTTGGAGTCTTATAACCACTATTTCTCTTCACGCCAATTAAAATACACCAAACAAATGAAAAAGTAGAAGAAAAAACGGTTAATTTACACCCAACAAATTTTTGTATTGATTCATAAAAGATCCGAATGTAAATATCACATTTTGCCATAATTTTAGTTAGCATAAGTCGACAAAATACATTAAAAATCGTGAAAGTTGTGTCACTTTGTGTCAGATTTGTTTTATGTGGGGACTGATTAAAATTGTCTGTGTTAATCATGATATTTAAACCTATCAAAGAAAACAACCTTCCACCATCGATTCATATAGCAGTATGGAGCCATAGTCTTTGTTCAGTGGAATAGTTCGAGGCGACAAGAAGCTAAATTCGCGGTTTCTCCGGAAAACCCCTTTTCCGTCAAGAATCTTAAAGTAAGATTCCTCAGAATCTGTGGGCGGTGGGAAAAAAATTATGTTTTAAACCACCTATTCCACTCTCAGTTAAATCCACAATTACCGACTGATCACGTCTCCAGACACAGACAATGGTTTCTAATTGAACTGTATGTTGCCATTCACAAGGGCTCGTAAGGGTTAATATGGAGATTCGGTCCTGCTCGGGTCATGCTATCACGATAATCCAAGACAGACGACAGGTAAAGGATGTGATAAATGTCGCGGTTTTCTCAGTGTATTCATCGGAATACCGCTATCACATTAAGGGACATCGTCTAACTACAGATAGGAGTGACAACCTTAAGAAACTTTACATCACATAGAAAACATATACACTTAGGAAGCAGTGTAGGAAGACAAAATACTTGAATGTTCTTTTATAACATATCACATCATTAGTCCATGTATCCAATGCACAATTCAAATGATATTTAAACTTTCAAACAATATATAAAATAATATGTCAAAAAAAAATCATCTGCTTGGTGTGTAATGCAAATTTTATAAACACAAGCACAAATAGATTGCTACAGCAAGCTTTTGTCTGGTATGGACACTAGACTTTATCAAACTGAAGTTCATTGTAGTAAGAAAGATTATATATATATATATATTATATATATATAAATATTTGTATAAATGTAGAGAAAGAAAATTTTGCTTGCCGCCACCGGGATTCGAACTCGGGTCTCTATATATATATACCCGAGTTCGAATCCCGGCGGAGGCAAGCAAAATTTTCTTTCTCTACATTTATACAAAATATATTTATACTTGTATCAATAGTGTTCACAGAGTACTGTTCACAGACAAGGTCCACAAAAGCATGCATAAAGAATAATCTGAATTCAAAAGAGTTATAGCCTATTGTTTTCTAAAAGGCTATTACATTAGGCTGGCAATTGTAGGCCTTTGTCACGGTTTAATGTTGGTTTGTTAGATGATATAAGTAAAGTCTCTTTCACTTTCCTCGCATAGTGATTATTTTCTGTTTCTAGTATTTTCACATTTTCCCATGCTATGTTATGGCAGGAGTACATTAATATCCCTGGTGTTAACCAGTACCATCGTATTACTGTGAATCGTTTTATTTTCTACTTCTTTCATCTTTTTTTATTATTATTGGGCTCTTTCTCAGGGGGGTCTGGTAAAATATCCCATACTTTATCCAACATAGGCCTTGTCAAGGCTGTCTGATTACCTTATCGTGATTTCTGTCTGGAGATTTTGTTGTGCATCAATCTAGTCTGGTGTAAAATGCTTTTCTTTTCACACGTGTAAAAAATATATACTCCTTCTGTATCTTGTGAATAAATTTAAACCACACAGATGTCGTTTGAAACGAGACGACAGATTAGTTGTCAAACAAGCCACAATTTCTAGTCCATTCTAAACATTTCTTGTCGGAGAAAATGATTTCCTCTAGACTCAGAATAGCCTTTCAAATTGTACACCAAAGTCAGCTGAACACTTTATCCGTCTGTTAATCTGGCCCTTAGAGTGCATTGTTAGTGGAAACCATTCAGGTGAAATCAATAGTTTATGAACAACACGCCAATTAAAATGCACCAAACAAATATAATGGTACGTGATGAATATGAAAAAAACAATCCCCCCCAATATATGAAATGCTGGCACAATTTTTTATGGATAGGCCAATATTTTAAGCTTATTATGTTAGTAAATTTGCCGAAACTAATGCATTATATAAATTTAATGGAAGAACTTATTTCTTATAATACTAAATAAAGACAAAATTGCACGCCTTCAGCGTTGATAGACCGCATGATCCCTGACTGATAGGACCAGAACGTTTCATTGATATATGAATATTTCCACATTAAATGGAATATATGCTGTATCAGGAGGTATGGATGGGCTGTCTGAGACAAACTAGAAGTATGAGTAAACAACAACAAGTGGATTAGACTGCAGGCCAATGATTATGTCTGACACATTACCTGAGGATGGTTATATTAGGAAGCCATTGCTGTATCAGGAAGTATGTATGGATGGGCTCTCTGAGACGAACTAGAAGTGTGGAGAAACAACAACAAGTGGGGGATTAGGCTGTCGGCCAATGGTTGTGTCTGTCACATTACCTGAGTATGGTTATATTGGGAAGTCATCGCTGTATCGGGAGGTATGGATGGGCTTCCTGAGACAAACTAGAACTGTGGGTAAACAACAACAAGTGGATTAGGCTGTCGGCCAATGATTGTGTCTGTCACATTACTAATCACAGTCATTACGATTTGACGCGTTTTCAAACATAAAGTCCACACGACAAAATAAAGTAAGATTGCATGTGCTGTATTATGACAACCGTTCATCTTACACCGTTTAACAGCCAACAAAATCGTCTCCTGTTACCACTTTATCTCAGTGCTCAACAGCAGTCAATTATTTTAATCATCCGCTTTATTCCCACAATATTCGTTGTCAGGTAAAGAATGCAAGACGATAGCTTCAAATTAACATAGGTTTCCGTAAGAAAAGGCATCTTACACGTAAAGAAATCACATGTTACACTGAAATGATATATATATGTCCTTCAAAGCATAATTTAATTATTTTCATCTGACGTTTAAATACACCGCTATTTTTAAGATTGAGCTTTCGCAGGTTAATCATATTTATATATTTTTCGAATGAAAATAAATTACTAAAATCTTTTCAAAATCTTGTTTCAAAGGGTTGTCGAGATTGGACCTATAGCAGACAAGATCGATACTTCATCAGTCGGCATGCCTTTGAAAGTAGAGAAGCTATTTAATGAAACCAGAGCCAGCTTCTCCCTTATGACATTTGTCTTTGGGCGCCAGCAGATCAATGTAAGCGTTCCATATAACCATTACATCAAATACACCTGCGAAGGGAAACACAAACTACATTAACCAAACCTTACTACATGACGATTGTTTAAGTCAGTGCATTTGGTTACATGTCCTTGTCAATGTTTTATGTAATTGAGTGTTGGTCAAAGACAGTTAGTTCTGTAAATTATCTCGTAATGTTTTTATGTACATTTTTGTTAAATATATAATTGTGCGAATTTGTATGGATGACAACTTCCTAATATTTTTTGCACAACGTTTCTATCTCATTCCAAATATTGTTTTCAAGAGTATGGTTGTGATCTCACAATACTTACAATACTCACACAAAAGAGGACATCTTCTAGAGATGTTTGTGCTTATTTTATGAGGGTTTTATATACATATTGTTGGATTGCATTACAGGAGGCGTAATGACCAGGTCAGGAAAAGAATCAGTTTAATATACGGCATTGACATGTTGTTGGATTGCATTACAGGAGATGTAATGACCAGGTCAGGAATCAGTTTTATTGGTGCACTCGAAAACCGATGCAATTGGATATCTTTGCTTATATTGTATGAGAGTTTTATATCTGGCTTCGTCATATGGTCGTGTTATATGTTATTGTCGGGGCGAGAATCCCATACGTTTTAAGAGGTGTATTCAGGAACTTAGAGCTGATTTGGTTTTTGCTCTTGCACTCTTGCAGTGGGATATTGGCACTTAAATTTAGATGTAATTGGATAGGCCTATCTCTGGCGGAAACTAGGGATGAAAACTAGACTTACAAAATGAAAACCTTTCTCCCTTGCTATTTTATTGTTGTTGTAATTGTACATTTATTTTATGTTGCACAAGAAAATCGAATTGGTGTAACATAAAAATGCCATCAAATTAAACCCTTGTCCGTCTGAATTCCTTGCGTTCATAATTCATAATTTCGAATGTTGACGTTTTTGAAAGTTAAAGGTACTATACCT
>JAVFBZ010196439.1:0-14112 GCA_032466195.1 Katharina tunicata | reverse complement strand
AACATCAAATCTTGTAAAAATCAAGGCAAACGGAATTAGTTGAAAAATACAAATTTTGGGTGTGTATGTGACTTTAACCATAATTTACATTGAAAACGTCAGATTTACGTCAATAAGTTGAAAATAGAGAACAAACAGCCAGAAGGGGTTTAATAATTCCAACGCGCTTGTCCCGTTCGTCAATTGTATATAGATGGTTTTAAACTGGCATGAGGTGGCTTACGACACTTATTAAACGGTAAAAAGTATGTACTGGACATTTAACACTTTTAGAAACATCTTTCGTTTTAAGGACCGCTGATGTTCCTAAAGGGTTACACGCATCATGAGTGACAAAGAGCAATTTGTTCTGCAAAAAACATCTAAGGAAGCAGTATGATACAACGTATAACTCTGACTTTAACAATCCCAGCCATTCAAAATGTATCATTGTATTCCAAAACCATAACCTCATTTCTTTAAAGCCATCTGGTTCTCAGGTAAATCAATAATCGTACATGTAGGTTAGCCATCGGCTTCTCAGGTAAAATATATATGATTTAACATGTAGGCTAGAGAAGTGCATTGGTTGGTTGATGGGTGTTTCACGCCGTAGGCCTATTTAAGGTTATTCCGCATATGATCACCCTATCACGACACCAATCACCAGGGTTATTCGTATCTTGTTTTGTTGATATATCACATTTTCAGCAAGTAAAAATTGGGATAATTCTAGCACCATTAAATATATTTCCTTTAGTAACACACACTAGACACATCTAAATCTGCATATTTATATATATCTTCATTTGGTAGACTAATGGGTTTACTGCTAACGATACATTTTTCAGGTTGTGCTTATTTGAACCCATACCGAATATCTATGTGTGTTACATATTCGCCACATATTTATCTTTACAAGTTACATGTATTGCCTTTTCCAGAGAAGCGCCTTTACGTTACCTAGAACAACTCGAGATTCAGGTCTATCTAGAAACTTGTCTCTGAGAATATGAGATAATTTATCGACTTTAATTAGTGGCTATCTATATATATATTTTTTTATAAATGCAGAAAAAGATTTTTGTTTGGCTAGCCTCCACCGGGATTCGAACTCGGGTCCTTGGCTAGCAGGACCAGCGCTCTAACCGACTGAGCTACAGAGGCTCACAGTTAAATGTAACATTTTGAAAGACCAAATAGATTCTTCTGGAAAATGCAATAGGAATACACGTGTCAAAAATAAGCATATTGACAATAATCGATTCATTATATCAGATTATCCCACTCTCGTACTACAGTGACTTTAACCTAAAGTAAATCCGAACTGTTATGGTGACAGTTCTCCGAAGATCAACAGAAGCTATGGTAGCTGAAATGAGCGGAACCCAGATGTACAGCGTTTTACATATTCACTGTCCCAATTAGGTTGACGTAGAGATCCATTCTGCCGATTGTTGACAACGTATATAATATTGAGAAACTAAAAGTTAAGAATCGTTCCCAATATCAGAATCAGTTGCATTGCCCTTAGATAACTCTACAACGTTCTTATGGCTTTCCAGCAAAGAATCTAGATTTTCTTCTTCATCTCCTTTCACCTTTGCCCATTCTTGAACCTCTCCACTAGCGAATAGAAGATAAACAATAGCCCCACATAGGTGTACTGCACCACTTATGTAAAAAACTATCAGCCATTGCTCTCGAGTTTTCTACAAAGACAAAAAGTTTAAGACATGAATAATCTGACCTCAAAATATAAACAAGACTTGGTCCTAACAGGAGGAAATAATTCAAGGCAGTTGACAGAAAAAAACAGCAGTTCGCCGTCGTTTTCTCTAGTCTGTCATGAGGGATATTGACTGATCAATGAACACAGAGTAAATACTATAGGAAGGCGAGTTGCCATCTTCAGTGTTAATCTTAACTGACAGACCAAGTTACAAAATCTTTGATTAAAATGGATTGAAATTCATGATGGTAAACATTGTTGTTTAGTGAAAGAGTCTGTGGATTCAAGTTGATTCTATATACTTCTGTGGAGTTGTCTCTATCCTGTTGACTGTTTTTGTCGAATAATTTTAATTGTACGATGCACCAGAAAAATAACCACTCAATACGAACAATATTACAATATGATAACTAATTATGTCTTTTGTAGTCGGTCTATACATTCCCGTTTTGTAAACGATGTAACTAATAGGGTAGCTTTAAATTGATATGTTCTCATCAAGTTACATAAATATAGATTGTTATTGACTTGAGTTGTAATAACAATGGTTTATGGTAATAATTAATAATTGTTATTGTTATTGTTGTAATAATAATGGATAAAAACCTCAGTAGTAACTGCTCCGACAATATAGGGTGCAAGAATTCCTGGAATGGTGGCGGCCATGTTAGAAATTCCGAATAGAGTCCCCGCAAACTGTGGCGCTATGTCACCGTGGTTGACGAAATGAGCAGCGAACTGGAATCCACTGCAACCCATAGCTAGGACAAGGAGGCCGACAGCAGCCGCTTGCTGGTTACAATTCATAAAGCCCATTAAAACCATCAAAGCACCCGGCATCACTAAACCTTTTAGGATAACAGACAATTAGATTTAGTATCATTCCTGAAAACAACTTTGATTTAGTATTCTTTCTTATAACGCTCTACTGACTGTTACATTTTCGGATGCTAACTGAGTTCTTTAACTCAGTTTACCGTTTGCTCGCATCAGTATCAGAATAGTTTACTTTGCATTCTGTAATCAACCTTCGTACATTCAATCAGGTTGTCTTCATATTGTTGTCCAATTATGTTAATGTTTGTTGAATAGAATAAGTCTTTAACCGAACACTTAAAAATGTTTAAATCTGGTTTACCTATAGTATCTAGAAGTTTTCTGGTCCGCACCACTGATAAAATCTTCCTAACGATGAGAAGATCGGCCACTGTACCTCCGATGTTTATACACAACCAAAACGATAAGTACGGTAACATTGTAAACAAACCGTTCTAAAAAACAGAAAAGTTATTTTTAGATGCAGTATTTGGTTCATTCATATGTAAAGGTACAATAATGCGATACAATAACTATAGTTCACATGTCATGTTCGTTGTTGCTTCACGGATGACTTGTATTAAGGGGGGACAACTCTCATCGCACTGTTTGTTACACGCCTCTTTGGCAAGCCGTTTAATCACTCCTCTCCTTATTTGACATATGTACAATTTTTTTTAACATATGTTGAATTCTTTTCCACATATGTGAAAAAGAATTGTACATATGTCAAATAAATGACTTTATTTAACATATATACAATAACTTTTCTACATATGTAAAAATCTTTTTCACATATGTGAAAAAGAATTCCACATATGTAAAATAAAAGTTTATTAAACATATGTGGAAATCTTTTTTCACATATGTTAAAAAGATTTCCACATATGTACAATAATCAGAGAAGTGATAAAACGGCTTGCCATAGTGTTTACCTTTTTAATGTCAAACTTGAGAACTTCCTTCATGTAAGCGGGAGCACTGGTTAAGATGAGATAAGCTCCCCAGTTACCACAGGTATGAGCCACAATGATCGCCCAGACAGGACGACTGGTAAAGATCGCCTTCCATGGCGTCTTTGCTTTCTGCAAAGAATAAACATTTAAAATGTATTATTCAGGAAGAAGCCTACACAGGAAACTTGAAGTTAAGATTGCCTAGATCCAAACCCACGAACAGAATAAGAGTATATAATATATTTTAGCGACCCGGAATATAATTATATCTCAGAATGTAATTGTATAACACCCCGGGCAGCTTTACAATTCATGGAACATTCCGGATAACTATGTTTCCCGGAATATACTCTTGTTACCTTCCGGATAACAGTGTTCCCCGGATTGTAATACGGATACATCACTTTATTACAACACAGAGGGGGTTCATCCTATCTTACCCGATATGAAGCAAATATGAGTCTCATGCCTTGGCGTTCCGTGAACAGTTTACTTACATAAAATCACCAAATATATCCAATTAAGTGTTGTTTGCGCGAGTAAATTACTGCTACTAGTAACGCATTTGTATCATTTAAAATAAATTAATATAAACCAACCTATACGGTATCGTTTCCTTAAAAGAAAATAAGCGATTTATTTTTTCAATAAAAAAGGTCATTATTTGACATGAACCGTTTAATTGGTTCAACACTATCAGTTTTATTGTCAAGTCTCTTCAAAAGGATGTTCATGACTGCAAAGATTCTATCATTGCTCTTTCCTCCAGTGTTGCTGTCCCACAAGAGAAAATAACAACACCTCCAACATTGAGCTGCTACCCTTTTTTATTTCAATTTTGTGTTCAAAAAATATTTTTAGCAAAATGGTAAAGGATGCCGCGTTTCTTTTTAGTAGAGGACGACACGTTTATCGCGGTTGTTAACTTGTTACATTCCTTTCAGCACCGGAATGTATAATGCGTATTACACCCCGGGTAGTACTGCTTCCCGGAATGCATTACTTGCCAGGATTTTGCTTCGTTCCGAACAGCTTCAATCTGTAAACACAGCGTCGTAAAATGTAATTGCGCATTCAATTATGACACGCGGCAAGTTAAAAAGCCAGGGCAAAAAACAAAACAACAACAAACAAACCAGAAACCACAAATAAACGAAAAAGAAAAAGAAATCAGTTGAAATAAGTTGTCTTGGAAAAGTCTTCAAGCGTTTTATTGGGTAAATGAAACCGTAGTTTGAAAAGCAATTTGGTTACGTTCATTGGAGAACACTCGAAAGCAGCTAATGATAATTTTTTTTACAAATACTAACCAAACCAATTATGACCCACACCCTCTCCCCTCCCTCTCCAACCAATCTTTAGAGGCAAACATGACTTGTAAAGCCACGTCCACACGATGCGACTTGTAGTATTAACTCGTCGAATTCGACTCGTATCAACAAAAGTTGCATGTGAAGGGTTGAATGCGATGCGCTTCTCGCGAGAACTAAACAAATAACGTAACTTCGTTGCTATGATTTAAGTTGCTGTAATCGTTTGTTTTATGTGCCATAACATTTCTAGGGCACTGTAACATCGGATAAACAGCTGACCTTCGATGAACAGGAACGCCTTCGGCCTTGATGACATTGGAAAAAATTTGAACGAAGGGAGGTAACTCCATTCAACTCAAATGCCACGATTTGATTGGCTGCAACCTTAGACTCGTCGAAAGAAATAGAGCACGTCCTATCGCAATCAACTCGCTTTCGACTAATTGAATACAACTAAAGTCGCATGGATTTGCTTTGTTTACACGCTTCAACTCAGTCGAATTCGACGAGTTGATACTACAAATCGCATCGTGTGAACGCGGCTTAACACATACAATCAATGGAACCATCTTACCTTCTTCTTAGTATTCTCTCCCAGTGACTTTTCTATATACGCTCTCTCTACATCCGAGATGCCCGGCGACTCTTTTGGCGTGTCGTGAACAAAGATGGTCCAAACAACACACCATATGAACCCCAAAGTTCCTATAAACAGACAGTTATATTTTGTCTCAGATAAGACGCGAGGACACAAGCAAAAGCAGTTCTTATTTAATTTTATTAACACAATAAAAATAAAATTCAATTAATGGCTGCTGTCATATTTATTTACACGATGGCTACCTAGCTGTACATGGCTCTTTTAAAGAAAAACATATACCCTACTAATACGTTCCATAAATTATAACTTCAAAGTCCCTATCTATGTGTGAATCTATTTGTTAAGGTGTAAATATATCGATAATACTAACATGGCAGGGATTTGTTTAAGTAAATATTTTGACAAAATGCATGCCATTTAACAACAGTGACCATGCAGATTTAATATATAATGACGATATTTGTGGATAATTACTCAATAATAGTTATTGTTTTTGAAATACAAGGTGTGCGGGAGCAAAACGAAAGATTAAGTTCGTTACGTGACTTCCTGCGACATCATAAATCAATACCGCAAAAGTTAAAACTACTATGTAAACAGTTTATGAGCTGCATTTGATTTTGTAAACTTACCAAGCACATAGAAGATGGCTGGCCAGCCCCCACCGAATCCATACTCACAAAGGAGGCCCGAGACTGGGAAGGCTATGGCGTTACCGAACTGGCCACCTTATACAATATAAAGATCAAGTTTGTTTGAGAGGCATTAAGAAGTTGAGACATTAAATATAGCATACTTTATGTATTACAACTTCAGGTTTATTATCGGCGCAACGTTTCGATGTCTATTCAGGCATCATTCTCAAGCACATGATGAGAACGATGCCTGAATAGACATCGAAACAGTGCGCCGATAATAAACCAGAAGTTGTAATCCATAAAGTATGTGTTATGTATAAAGATGAAGGACAAAATATAAATATAGCCCATTATCTGTTTAGGAATTTGTCGATATACACATGCATGTATTGGTGAGTAATGATTATTTCTTCCTCTGAATGATAATCGACCAAAAAATGATGAAATATCCGTTGTTATAATTCACAGTGACCGGTGTATATGTATAACCAATCTACCAAAGAGCACTACATAGTTATTCTGGCTGACCAAATGTTATAATTCGAAAGCTGCGTGGTGTTCTATCATCTGATGATACTTATAATGTGTAGGGGCCGGTATATTCGTCTTGGATTTGATGATCTGCATTGATAGCCTGTCGCATACTAAATATAATGACTCAGTTCTGCCATATAACCCGGATACTTATACAATTGGGTTTATTGTAGTGTTGTCAAACAGACACAAGAAAGACGTGTTTTTACCAGCGTAAGAGATGCCAATAAGCCGACTTCTCTCCCACGGTGCTGCCCAATGAGAAAACAGGGCCTGGGCAGCTGGATACATCACTGCCTGGTAAAAGAAGACAGAAAATAAACAAAATATTATCATAAACGATTCTTTTACCTATTGGATTTTTAAAATCTGTTTACGTTTATGAAATATGTTTGGAAATTTGAAACTTTTAAAATATTTGTCAGTCTATACGTATGTTATTTATCAACTAACATTATGGTACTACGAGTTATTCATCGAATGTCCATAGACGTAGAAATGCATGCATCGTTTTTTCTTTTTTTTTCTATTACATTGTTGTAATTATCATATTATTGTACGAAACCTGTAGTAGGCAGATTTACCTCCCCTACTCCGACGAGAATTCTGACCAGTAGAAGAAGCCACGGGCTGACTTCCGCGCTGATTGGTGTCAGCAGAGTAAGGATTGCCACCGGAAACATGCCCAGCGCCACAACTTTCTTGGCGCCAAACTTTTCACTGAGCCACCCGCCCGGAATTTGGGGGAATAGATAACCCCAGAAAAATGAACCCAAAATGAGCCCTTGTACTTGTTTACTCCACACGAAAGTTCCTTGCTGTAATTGACAAATAAAAACAAAGTCATTGAAAACCGTTACGCCTTAAGGCGACGTTCCACAAAGAAAAGAAAATACGACCTAGCCCACTCGCTTTGTTGTGGTGACATAACACATGAAGCACTGGGCGTCGCGGTTAACTGCATTTGTTTTGAGCTGAAAAGGCTTTGTGAACTAGCCCTTGAGCACCTCGATACATTACACATGCAAACCTTAGTGGTGAATCCTCTTGGAAAAGCTATGTAAGTCACGCTAAATATTTTACATTTACAAATTGTTATCACATGGTCGCCAGCCGCTTAAAGGTTACTTAGTTACGCTCTAAGCAAAATATGTTAAGCTTCACTGTAATGTTGACCAAAAAAGCCAGATAAATAATAAGAAGAGTAAAATATTTCTCACCAATTTGTCCACAAAGCCACGCAAATGTGGATGGTTACGTTATCTTGTAAGAGCCACTAAATACTACGATGTTCTCACCATTTAGCTCGGCGGGGCTCTAACAATATCATGAAAACAACCCACGCACACTGGACACCCGTTTTATAAACATCACTGCACGTTTTAATAAACTCAGCCTCACTTAATAATTAAACCTGGTTTTCTTTCAAGCCATCTTCTACGTTCGAAAACATCCGTAGCGATGTTTTAAAAATGGTTTCCATGAATCGGGATGATAGTCTCAGTAGGCTGTAAATCAACAAGTCTACCAAACAGATAGTTCAACAACTTCACCAGATAACACGTTTTATGAATTGTTGATGACAGGTAGAAAGACTTCCCGACCAACTGGTCAGTGAATTATTACATTTTGGAGAAACAAACTGGACTGTATGAATAATTCACTGACCAAAAGGTAGTTTTCCTAACGTAAATCCTTTTCTAATGACTGCCAAAGCATGATGTAATCGTTTATGGTAAAAACAGATGACATTTGTTCGTCATACGACAGATACGTGATAGAAAAGGTTGAGTAGTATATATCATTGTGTTTGTTCTAACCTCTGACAAACGAATTGTTCCATTTTCTGGAGCAGGTTGAATCGGACAAGACTCCTCGTCCTCCACGTCCGTTGGTGTGGTAAGTTCAAGCACAGGGTGAATACCGCTGGTGTTCCAGTCCTGGTATTTCTTGCTGATGCTGTGTTCTCTGTGTAGATCTGTGGCGGTGTGGTTGATCATACACACCATAGCCATCGAGAGATTCACACGCTGAGAGTAGAGATTTGCGAAACCAAAAAAACAAATTATGGCAAGAGTAAACCTCTTTGATGTCCACCATGGTACTGCAAAGAAAGCAAAAACAATAGCCATATGTATTTGTACGTTTGTTAATTCTACTGAAAATAAAACAGTTACTGGTGGGGGGCTCTCTCGGAACATCGATTCAAATATAAACCAACAGGCAAAGTTAAAGTTTAAGCCTTTAAACCAAAAGAGTATTGTACTGAATAATCGGCACTGAATAAACACGTGTTAATACGTTACACTGGTATATTTATTGGGCTTTTTATTTTTCGATTGGTTGACGAATTTGTATTCGAAACAATGGTTGAACATGTATATATAAAGCCAATCCCGGTAGGAGGCAAGCGCAAATTTGTCTACATTTATAAAATATATATATAAAGCCAAGCGTATCTGGCGTCTGTGAGCAATTTCCTGCGGCAAATTTGCTGCCGATTGATTTCGATAAGTCTCGACAGATCGGTGGAAAACCTGTCCTTATACGCAGGCGAGTGGAACATGTTTTACCTTGCTGTGACGGTCGACGACTAATTGCACCCAGTTGCTTCAATATGCGCGCATCCATCAAGCACGACAGATCAGGCGGGTGGTTTGGTGGGAGTCTCATGTGCCCCGGTGCTCATTGAGCTAAGGGGCACAGGATGCCCATTTGTTGTGGTGTCTTGTTTTGTTAATGTTATGTAAACGTTTTGTCCTGTCTTGCATGTTGCCAGCATCGTTTAAGGTGGTTTCCTTCACCGATCGGGTTGGCACGACGTCGTATAAGTGAAATAACCTTGAGTACGGCGTAAAACCCCAATCAAACAAACAAACAATCTAACGACTGATCAGAGGTATTTGTTACAAATGCGAAGTATTTTAAACTGAAGAACATGTACAATTCGAATTGGAGTTTATGAGCGTTTCGACACAAATGATGTTTTTAGTCAAATATTCCTTATGCTGGAATGGTAATTTCATATCAGGTATGACGTGTTTTACTCATTTGTTGTAATCTTGATGGGTGTATCCACGAATGTCGAACTAATAAAAAAGCTGAATAGGAAAATATATCGTCCAAAAAAACCCATTTTGTCATATGTTTGCATAGCTTCGATGCTTCAATGGTTCGTGCATATATAGGCTATGTCATTTTGAACTTGCCTCATGCCCGTGCAAAAAGTATCTGACTTAATTAACACCAGTTGGTGTCAACAAACGCACACCAAATTAACCCACTGGGATCGTAGGAAATTTCGATACTTGCCAACTTGCCAAGAGTATGCGTCGACTATGCCAGTCAAACATCACAGATGATCGAAAGGATGACAAAGGCTTTAAGTAGATTATAGATTGACCGAAAAGAGAAAGAAACAGCAAATATGCAGTTTTCTGTAACAGTTTCGTCGGTGCAGGTACACTGAGTTTCCGTCCTTATTCCGGGATTGTTGATACCCCAGTTAAGTTTTCGGGGTTATTCTCATGATTTCCCCACATGCGATGCCCTGTGTGTCGGGGCTGTACAGAATGGCTCCAGGTGAAATCAATAGAACAAGCCACGCTCTAAAGTCAAGGAAATCAATAATCAAAACAACATTAACTACTTGCTCTAGTTCCACGCTTTGACTGGAGCTATATTAAGCTATATCCCATACACCGTTTGTCTGGGCAGCTTTCCGTTATCAAATAACACTAAAATTACACCATAAATGTCTAAGAGGAACGTCACGCAAATTCTACCTCATGCAATGTCCACTTATGGCGTATTATGTCAAATAGAGACGGGGTATTAGGGCCAGTATCGCCGACTATTTTTAACATTCCCATTCCTGTGGAAACATAAAATCATTTGTTTGGGATGCCCTTGAAAACTTACATAAAAGCAAGGACATAAAACAACTGGGTTTAGACATTTGGAAAAATGAGAAAAAGAAGCGTTTTTTGCAATCTAAGGGTTGAACAGTCACAATACGGTACATGTGGCTTACCGACTTAACACTGTCGAGCTACCAAGATTTCATCGGAATGTTTTGTCCTATATGTG
The DNA here is from genome assembly GCA_032466195.1 of Katharina tunicata. Taxonomy (NCBI): domain Eukaryota; kingdom Metazoa; phylum Mollusca; class Polyplacophora; order Chitonida; family Mopaliidae; genus Katharina; species Katharina tunicata. The sequence goes on along the minus strand of JAVFBZ010196439.1, from coordinate 3,454 downwards.
TATTATTCAAAAACCTTACAAGCCTCCACCTTTGACTGACACGATTAACACTGTCGACTGAACGGAAAAATAAAGTGCAAGTAAACCCAACACTCTCCCGAATAGAGACTCACAAAAGCACTGAGGCACAGACAAAGAGAAGGATCATTTTACTCCAAACGAAACCTAGGGTGGAGGAATGTAAATCCGCTACATAGATTGATTGTGAACATATATTTTTTTTATTAAATTAAGGTTAGTATGTCTCCCCTGTATCAAAGTATACCAAATATGAAGCCTAGCATTATCTGAACGATGATAAAGTAACTGTGATTCCAATGATGTGAGTGTGTCTGAATTGAGAATTTGAAGGATTTGTAAGAAATCGATAGTGGTAAGGCAGTAAGACTGGGGAAATTCAGTATCAAAATATTTACAATGTTTACCATGTTCTCTAGTCTAAGAGCCTGTCTAAAGCCACACGATCTTTGTAAATCTCAATCCATTATATTTCCAAATTATCGTTGTAATAACTGTTAGTTATCAAATGGTAATACATGACATTTATTTAGATTATCAGTCCTATAAATAAACCCAGACGCTATCTTTGGGAAGTACCATTTGTAGAGCTTCTGTCATTATTATTACTCTTCCAGCGAAAATCATCTGACAACATTACATTCGTATTATATCTATTCACATGTAGATTGTATTATAGCGAACATTGGATGGGCCAATAATCACTAGCGCTTTACACGATAAGCACGTTACCGTGCCTCCATTGACTTTGTACGTCCAGGAGCGTGGCCAGTTACGCCATCTATCGCATATTTTGGACAAGTCCTACTATGCTGTCAGATGACAATAGAAGTACACAAAACCAATAAAGAAATCATTTTAAATTCATCAGTTTGTTAATTTTCGTTTTGCTCATCATCTTCGGTACATTCAGTTATATTTCTTGAATACCCTTTCATGCAACCGTCACGTGTCTAATAACATATTAACACTTGTATATATTTGCTTATTCACTATTTATATATTGGAGTATCAGAAGTGTCGATTGTTTGTTATCCTGGGACGCGCGAAAAACGTCTACTGTAATCAGAGGATCCGGAAAAATCTGAGGAAAAAAATACTGTTCTATTGTTTTATAAAAAAAGTGTAACGATCAATACTTTGTCTGAAGGTTTATATGCTACGTGCTAAAAGGAGACAAAACCTAGTTTTCTGGATATATATCTGTCAACAAAGGATAGATATTTGCTGGACATATTTGACTGATATACCCTCCCCAACGGAGAGCACACCCACTTGAACATACCCTCCCAGAGATCAGGCATATCCACTTGAACATACCCTCCCCAACGAAGATCAGGCATACCCTCGGACATATTCTTCCCCATAAAGGACAGGCATACCCACTTTGGCATACCCTCCTCAACAGCGATCAGGCATACTCACTTTGACATACCCTTCCCAAAATAGATCAGACATACCCCCTTGAACATACCCTCCCTAACAGAGAACAGGCTTACCCACTTTGACACACCCTCCCCAACGGAGATCAGGCTTACCCACTTTGACATACCCTCCCCAGCGGAGATCAAGCATACCTACTTTCGCATACATACCCTCCCCAACGGAGATCAGACATACCCTCTTGGACACACCTCCCCACGGAGGACAGGCATACCCACTTGAACATACCCTCCCCAACGGAGATCAGACATACCCACTTTGACATACCCTCCCCAACGGAGATCAGACATACCCTCTTGGACACCCCTCCCAACGAAGATCAAGCATACCCTCTTGGACATATCTTTCTCACCGGACCACAGACATACCCACTTGAACATACCCTCCCCAACGAAGATCAAGCATACCCTCTTGAACATATCTTGCTCACCGGACCACAGACATACCCACTTGAACATACCCTCCCCAACGAAGATCAAGCATACCCTCTGGGACATATCGTTCTCACCGGACCACAGACATACCCACTTGAACATACCCTCCCCAACGAAGATCAAGCATACCCTCTTGAACATATCTTTCTCACCGGACCACAGACATACCCACTTGGACATACCCTCCCAGAGATCAGACATTTACGAGCTAAAATGTTTGTACCAAACTTTATGCAGCTACAGCCAGTCAATCTGAGATAATGCTCAACAGCAGCATGTCGATGATGGTATACTCTGTGGGGAAGTCGTCCAGTGTAAATGTGCAAATAACGTTGAGACAAATATTATCAATGGCTTTATGCCAGACAAGTAATGATACACGTAGCAATTAATTCCAACCATTGCAACGTATCTAATCAGTAACGATAGACCTATAAGCAATTCATTGGAATGGAATTTATTTTATTTGCTGAACACAATGTGGTTTACCTCACGTGGACTCGGATTAAACAGGTGTCGGTATACATTTGTAAATGCCAAACACACCATATGTTTTGTACTTTGTTAAGATGAGGAAAACTGAAGCAATGTTTGTCTACCTATTCATTTACGGTTATTAAAGAATAACGGGTCTTGTCCTGAACCAGAGCCCTGTGCAATATGTAGGCCTTATGTTTGCATGGTATGTCAATCACGTGGCATGTTAATATAAAGCAATAAAGTACATAATACGATGCCAAAAGACGTTTAACACGATGCCAAAATACGTCTTTGATTTTGAAAAGTTTGTATTTTTAGCTGCGGCTGAGCAGCTCTATAACTCACTCTGTCTGTCGGTCGGTCGGTCGGTCTGTCGGTCTGTCGGTCGGTCCAACTTTCCCTCATGACGACGTGAACAGGATAGAAGCCAAACCGCTTAAGATAGAGAGTTCAAATTTGGAATACAGCTTAATATGGTGCTAAACTAAACTCCTATTGAAAATACGATCATTCCCAACAAATTTCAGGTTTCCATGGCAACAAATATGTCTGGATCTGTCACTTTTTTTTACATGACCACGTGAACTGGATAGAAGCCAAACCGCATAAGATAGAGAGTTCAAATTTGGAATACAGCTTAATATGATGCTAAACTACACTCCTATTGAAAATGGAATCATTCCCAACCAGTTTCAGGTTTCCATGGCAACAAATATGTCCGGATCTGTTACTATTTTTTACATGACTACTTGAACAGGATAGAAGCCAAACCGCTTAAAATAAAGAGTTCAAATTTGGAATGCAGCTTAACATGATGCTAAACTATGCTTTTATTGAAAATGGGGTCATACCCAATAATAGGTTTCCATGGCAACAAACATGCCTCTTTTTTGGCATGATGTGAACAGCACAGAAGCCAAACTACTTAATATAGAGAGCTTACTTATTTATTAAAAATGACTTGAAAAACCGTCAACATTTAAATGACATTCTTTATGTGGCACTAATGAACCAGATTCCTAATGAAAATGGGGTTATTTCAAATAAATTTTGGGTTTCCATGGCTAGCCGCTACAGAT
>JAVFBZ010196417.1:0-14113 GCA_032466195.1 Katharina tunicata | reverse complement strand
AACTTCTGCATTGTTTAGTTTTTATTTTATGTCGTTGCAAACATGTGGTATCGTTTCTTTTGGACACTAGTTTACATACTGTACACACTCCATTGTGGGTCTAGACTCATCTTATATCGTATGATGGGACTTTGCGGAGAGCTGCAAAGTACAGAGATATTTATTTCTATATTTGCTAGACGGGAAACCACAAAAGCAGAGGTTATCAACTTATCTATAATAACTTCGACACAATGCCCAGTTTATATGCCAATAGACCGTTTGACCAATACTTTTTTTAAAATTAAACTCAAGAAACCACATGGGTCTCAGGTATGACTTAATTATTATTTACATATACCAATGTCGTGTACCCTATATAACGCGTTGGTTGCACACTTTTTGTTAATAGAATTTTGGCTAAATTCATACTCCATCATTGAACTGTACTCGATATATAGAATTTACAAATGGAACTTCATGGAAAATGGTTATGGAAAATGATGGGCATCGCGGTTTTCGATTGGAGGGAGTAGGCTACTATCGATACGTTCTCCTCACACCGATCAAAGGCCTGTAAATGTATAGGACCATTGTTTATGTCTTGTTTACTTGACTGGCGCTTGAAATTAAGGTTCCGGGGAGTCTTTTACACCCATGATGCTATTATATGAGATACGTTAAACACGAAAGAGTTCCACAATGAAATCCAACAACTTGTCATTTTTGGCCTCCACGAAAAGAACTTAATCTGTCATCTTTCCTAACGAATTAATTAAAAAAAACTCATCAGTTGAGCTCTTGGTCTATAGAACGACTTTATTAGGCTTTTATTCTAGAATACAAGTTTTATACAACATACTATTTATTTCAGGTGTGTGTCATTTGATTTAGGAGGGATAAACCAACAACATGGAATCGATGCTATTATGTTATTTACAGAATGATTGTTAAGAACAAACCGAATGAATTTAACACCTATTTTCAGCAAGTAGCTTACTTTCTGTCACATGGTTCCCAATTGTCGTTACAGCAATAGCGGTTATGTGAATCGCTCGTGTGTGTATATGGGCGAATTTGAAATATTCAGTTTTAATTATTATTTTAAATTTTCTGTGTGTTTAAGAAGTAGAGTTTTGGAAACACGACCGACTTACAGCCACCTAGTGGGCATCTATAGCTTAGTTAAACGAGCAGAGGAGAGTTATTTCATTACCACAGCGACCAACGCAAACCCTAATTTGTACCAAGGTGTACAAGTATTTTCAGAAGTATATTTTAGCAAAAACAACGTCTATTTGTCACGAAAGGACTAGTTGCTTTTATCACGAAAATGAATGACAAATTCATGTTGAAATGAAAAGTCTGCTCTGGTCTGTTTCAGCGAAACTTTTTAACGTAACAGCCAATCTCATCGTTAATCACATGATTCATGGAAATTGCATGCTGTGGTCGGAAAACAAAGGCCGACAGTTCTTGTATGACTTCTAGCTCTATGGTCAGGAAATGAAAACAAAGTACAATACTAGCTAGTTCTCCATCCAAATTAAATTTGTCATTGGTAGAGAAGTAACTGGGGTAATTTCAAATCTCTTAGTAGTAGGAATTTCTTAGAGTTCCCTAACCATCAAAAGGTCACTGACTACAAAGAAGCATATTTGGGGCTTCAGCAGCACTAGCTTTCTTTACGTATTTGACTTATATTCAACAAAGAGTACTTCACTATGTGACGACTTTGTGTTGCCAGTGTATGGTGGAACACCGAGGAAAAACCACGACAAAAAAAAAAAACACCATGTGGGGCGCCGAATCGTGGAATTCCGCTTTAACGTGGATTGTGTCTAATCCTGGAAAATTTCGCTTAATTATGGAACGTCGCCTTATCGTGGAACCTTTGTGCCTAATCGTAGAATGTTACTGCGCTTGTTCCTGTAAAACATCTCAGTAGAATTATCGGGGTTATAGTGTGAGAAATTATAATATCTCAACAACATTATTAATAAATCCTAATATTTCACGTACATATAAATATCGGTATTCCTGTGACAGCGTAATTACTTGTGACAAAAATATACATAATGCCCAATTTATGTGAATATGATAATAAACTCTTTTCCACTTAGAATGAAAGGTAAAATGTTGCTCCATACACATATTGATCAGATTTGTATTGCCTCTAGCTGCAACATGTCCCATTATACGTGCAGATGATAGAGTCCCGACTTGCATTAGCGGGCAAATATGTGAATTTATTGTATCCTTTGAAGATGTTGTTTTAATTAGTGTATGATTGACACATTTGTAGAAGACCGTTAATGCATTTTCTGCCCATTTTGCAATTTCTCGAATCTTAAATTGAATTGGCCTCAGATAGTAAATTATTTCAACACTAGTTCTCGGGGGTAATACATTAAGTTATTATGGGGTATTCACATTAGGCTACATTTTTTAAATATTTCCACATTACACCCAAAGAAGACCAAGGTATTTATTTATAGACTGAGAAGCCAGGGATTACGTATTGTTTATTCGTGTTGCTAAAGCATGCCAGAGTCGGAACAACTACTGCTGGCAAATTAAAGTCTTCATTTCAGAAGTTTTATACAAAACACAATCGATAGACTGACTTATCAGAGCTAGGCACATGCCTATCTCACATTTACACCTGTTAAGGATACATCTGGGAGAAATTACCTTGTGCTGGTGTGACAACTACTTCAGCGGGGCAGTATAACCAATTATGTAAAGCCTCCAAACCCCTAACAGGTGTGGGTTAGCCTTATAGCAAACTAAGCATTTCATCACGATATCAATTGAAGAAAGATTTTGCCAATACCAGATTAACTATGAATTGATATAATTATTATTAAATATTCTGGATAGTGCCAATGTTACAGCCGCAAGAGCACCCTCTTCCCTCAGTATCATACAGAATTATTATTAATATTAATACTCTATAGATATAAGTATGCACATTTTTACCCCGTGGTGAACGGGGTCTAGATCTTAATCACTCTCTTGTTGGCGCTTTTGTTGTTGTTCTTCTTGTTCTTGTTCTTGTTCTTGTTGATGTAACACTAACTAAATGGAATATTTTTCTGTCAATAATGTTAGGATTGTTCTGAAAATTGGGCAATATATACATGATAGTATTACGCAAGTCATAACGGAGCCAGAATTTTCAATTTTACCATGGTTTTGGTAAAAAGCGAGTTTATAAACGCACACAGCACAAAACGTCAAGGCTTTGAGGCATATTTTAATAATACATGCTTCAAAGCCTGCAGCCACATGGTTTGTATTTGCTGCAGGCCACGGGGTATGTCTCGCAGTGCGGACGTGTTCTTTTAGTCGCAGGCTTCATTGTTCGGCTGATGTTTTGTCAGATGGTCAATACTAGGGTATATAGTGAACCATTGCTACCGTAATTAGGGCATTTGTTAACCTAAATATGGCTTTAGTGGGCCACAAATATGTTTGTGGCATCAATAACTCATTCAAACTTTTCCCTAGACCATTTTTATATGGATTGAATAGACGTTCTTAATTAATATTCTGTGAATGGAATAGTTCCGATTTAACTATTCAACAGGGTGTCGGGTGGTATGTTCAATTACACATTTGAAAATATTCGCATACAAACCCATCTAATGGCAAAATGTTCATATGCTGATAGTTAACCCAAACATTAAGTTTCTTAGTTCCAGATAAATTAATAGCGAAACCACCATTTCAACTTCTTTAAATGACGGATTTAATCAACTAAGTTTTCTCACAGTTATGGTTTATACAAATTATTGGTTATAATATTGCTATGATTAGTTAACGACGTTATTATAGAGACCTAGTTTGTCAAACAATAACTATGTTGATGCTGCCTCATGGGTCAATAACTATTTGAGCCCCTATTACTACTTTAATGACCTGTCTATTTCCAAGACAGGTCACAAAAACTCACCTAAACAGACTTTGATCATATAGATTTGCGTGAAGGCATCTCTAGATCAAAAGACTACGGAGAATAGATATACATATATGAGGACACGACTACTGATAATAGCAACTCACCAAATTTACATTTGTTACCTTGTGGCACATATATATTTTAAGATTTTGGCGGCTCCATCCACATGAACGATGTGCGCCATAAACCTTGTGTCTATTTTGTCATATTGCTTGTATTATTATATAAAACAATGTTAATCCATTTATAAAAAATAAAAATAATTGTTATGGTCGTTCATGTTAGAATAGCGTGCCATGCAACGTAGATTGAGATGATGGACCATTCTCAACACGACAAGGTACAATCAAAAGAACAAGATAACCATGTAACTAGTTTATTAGTCTCCTATCGTGTTCCTTTGACAATTTATGCAATGAAAGATTAACACTTCGAGGTGTTCCTTGGGTGGGTGGGGGATATTCCTATAAGCATCACTGCAGCTGTCCCTTTTTTCCCTCAAATGTTTACCATATTGAACTCGACTGATGACGTATGCCAAATCTCCGTCTGCAGAAATCACTCCTAGTGTCCTGGTGTCGATGGTGCTAATTTAAATACGGCCCCCGTCTTTAATACGTTTACAAGGAATGACCCCGCATTTTGTTGTTGCATAAACTACATTGGGCTGAGGTATGACGTCTTCATTATTTGCATGCTCCAATGTCGTGTACACTATGTGGTTGAGCACTTTTTCTTCGTAGATTTCTGGCTAAATTCATTCCCAATCAATATACTGTACACGAGAAATGGAAACACGAGTAGGACAATTATGAGCCTAAGGGCATCGCGGTATTCAATAAGTGTTGACTATCATCGATATGTTTCCAAACAATACTATCTCACGCTGCTCAAGGACCTTTTAGGGTTTGAATCATGCTAAATGTCGTGTCCAGGCTAACATTTGATATTAAGCTTGAGGTTTGTCTGAAAGAAGTATATTTAATATGAATTCCTCCCCCATGAAGTGATTATGTGGGGCTCTTAACACACCAAAGAATTCCACGTTACAAACGGTACAATAACCTCTCATCGAGATGAACTAGCATAATTTCATCAAAAAATCGTCTCATTTCAGGCAAAACTTTCATTCTTGTACCTGATTGGTTACCATGGCAATGCTGATAATGCCAAGCATCTCCAAACAGCACGTTAAATGAGACTGTGCCAGTGTATTGGCGCCAAACATATTGAGCGACAAAATATTTTGTGAAAATACGGGTTGTTGACGGACAAATCTGATGACGTTCCATCCGTTTTTATTTCAAATAGTGAAAGAAATCTCTTAAACTACTTTGATTCTTAAAATATATTCTATATGGAATAATGTGTGTTGGTCATTGGTAGGAAATAACGGTCTGTATGAAGTCCGACCGTCCGTCCGAAAGAATCGGTTTTATGACAGTAATTCTTTAACCGAACGGAAATGAATAGGGACAATATACGACGCCGAGGTGTTGTATTAATTAGAATCCTTGGAGGTACTGGTCAACTATAGGTATATCATATAAATTACCAATTTGTCAAATGACCATTAGGTACAATATCAATACGTTATATTGATCTTCTATTTTATGTTTTATCCGATTTGTACAGAAGGGCTTGGCTTCGTTCTTGTCCACGATGTCAGTTGCATTATTTCGTATTACCCGCACACACGATAGCAACCTTTCTAGTTTGCTCCCTTTCAATGAACAAGGATCTAAATCTCCTTTAAACTCTTGGAATAAATGTTTGGTAGGCGTATATAGCTCGACTTCATAACATATAAGGGAAACGAATTCTTGAAAATTTACACACACATCTCTTACCGAGTAGTTTGAATTTCATCAACGTGTTATAAACAAAACCTTAATTTTTTATGGATTTCCAGCTTCTGGGTATATGTTAGTTATACCATGGCAAACGCACAGCAAGCGTTATTTACGGAATTCTCTTTGAACGTGAACGGTAACCATATTTAAAGCATTATCTTATAGTATCTTATATTGACAATATCAATTGTAACTAAACATGATAATGTAGTGGTTAGGATAATTACAGTGCTTGTAATCAATTCGATTGTATGTTTTATAAGATTTCCGAAAATATTTTCAATTAAATATATTTACGGCATCAAGTATGGGCAAATATTTGTTTCATCATCAAACAGGGCGTGATGGATTAACTTGTTTTCTTTTTTTTTCCTTGCACGAATTCCTTTTCCGGCATGCTTAATTGCAAGCGTAAAAACATTTACTTGTGCGAATGAATTCTTACAATCCTGTCAACTGCGTTTACAAGTATTTTATATCGCATTTTTTAGCTAAACTCTTAATGTCTAAATACTGATTTGGGTAATTATATACGATCAACATCCATTCAATATCCAATGATCGATATCAACAAATTGTAAAATGCCCGGTTTGATACATTTAAAACTTTCACATTTCCTATTTAATATAAACCGAAATATTGAATCACCTTGCAATCAGATGCATCTTTTGTTGGAGTCGAAACTTTGCTCTACTTCGTAAAATTCATCAGTGTAAATAATGCTATTAAGTATTTTACACAGACTATTTTGATCGATAGTCTTTTTTATGGAAACAAATGGTAGCCTCAAACACGCTTATTGTAGGAAGTGGTTTGCCCACACGGTGTGTTCTCCTATGCTGGTCCACTGAGGCAAAAGCTTTCAGACATCGAATCACCCTGCTCCCTTGAAAGGCTTGAGATAACATTAAAATGACATTACACGATGCATGGAATTCCCAGCACACAAAAAAAACACAGTGTTACTGACCAGCAGAAGATTGTTCAACACGAGCGGTTTCTTGTTAAGCCTTAAGTATTGAGCCGGAAGGGATATAGTTACGGAATGGAGGGTTTCAGGTCAAGTTATTCTACTAGCTCTTAATGCACAAGGGGAAACTTCGTATAACAATTTCAAGCACAAATTTGCTTAGAGAGGGTCTTAGTAGAAATCATTTGATAATTGGTACTGTGGTGTCTGACTATAAAGGTGGCGAGTTCGAGTCCTGGCCGTACTAATATCGGTCTGAAAATTACAACTATTATCTGTCGCAGGTGTCCTATCCCAGGAAAACAGACAAGAGAGCTCGCATGGTAGCTTTATTCGAATTTCCACCGATAAATTTAACATAATAGAGTATGGTGGCATCGTAAAAGATGGATTATAAATTCATATTGTTTAAAACCTTATAACTTTCTAAATGATACAACAACTAATAGCATTAAGCCCTGAAAAGACAGAAATTCCTCAATGTAACCAATAAAGCATGCGAGGGGAATACCAGATGAGTCAAGTAAACAGCTAGCCAACCCGGTCTCTGTCCACATGCCTCAGTTAGAGTAATCAAACAAAGTAACACAGATATGTTTGTTTTAGGCTGCCCATGAGAATTGCGTTTGGATTGACTGTATACTTTAGTCCAATACAGACGCTTTGAATAATTTAGGCATCCGCCACTTAAACTCCTTTATGACATCAAATACACGTTATTTAATCCCAGGGCACCGTTAGAGCTAATAGCTCTTTTAGGGCTGGCGGTTTACAACATTCACAGGAAAATAAACATATTATCAAATAATTACTTGACCATATACGATAGGGTGTGGACAGACAAGACAAATCTGAGCATCCAGTTTTGGTTAAAGTGCAATAGATAGCAGCTCACGTTTTCGTGTGTTTGAAACTATACCGTGAACGCTGTCATCGCAAACGGTGAAGATGTGAAGTCTAGGCTTATTACAACATTATGGGGCTAGGGATGTGGAAATGGTTTGGTGTCTCGGATGCATCGCTTGAAAATGACTCTATTTTAAAAATTATTTAAATTGCCTAACTTAGTTTTCAAGGGTATTTCACTTATATGACGACTTTACACGCCTCAGTCAACTTTCTTGTTATTATATTTGGAATATTGACATTCAATATTTTGACATTATCCCAGTCAAAAGAATGCTGCGGATTAGCTTTCAATTGTATCCCTATTTGTAAATCAAGCTAATCCGCAGCATTATATTGACTGGAATATTGTCAAAATCTTGAATACTTTAGTTATCGATTGAAAAGCATGCATTGACGGGTTTCGTTTATCCTGAAAGTGACTTTTCATATAACATAAACTGCGGTGCAAAATATACTCGTTGCAGAAATGTTAACGTGTTCAGTTTTGCCATTTCGTTTCATATTTAGACTGATTTTTAGCTTCTCTATCACAATGCTAGTGTTAGAAAATATAAGTCTTGATGGGTGCTAAGATTGCAATCGACACAAAATTTAAATAATAAAACATAAATATGGAATGAATTAATAACCTATAGATAATTAATAATATATAGATAAAGAAAAGCCCACTTACCAGTAACTGCCAGAAGTATGTACACGAAAACAGAATGTAAGAGAGCCATGTTTTCTCGTGCGCTCACTCGAAACGTTTGTTAGTTAAAAGGCAAGATGTGCCATGGGCAATAGACAACCCGAGGATATACCAGTCACTGATTGGATAGCAAAACCTTGCCGCTGCCAATCAACGGATGCTGTCTGTTACACCGCAGTGATAATGTTGTAGGTTGTTAAGCTAGGTGTTCTCGTTGACTCTGATTGATTAGAGCTGAAACTGTGTCCAAGAGTCTCGATTTGGCACGCCCTTGCGCTTAACAACTTGACAATGTTATCACAGTGAACGATCTGCGATTAACAAATATACACGTATAGACCGCGTTAGATCAGACAGAAAACAAATACATCTTATATTGCAGTCATGCTTTTGCAGTTGTGAACTGGACTCGGGTGCATTTCACTTCGTCCGCAGGACTTAGAAAAAGAAATAGGAGTGTATTTAAGCAAAGTACACCGCGGACTGGTTAGATCGCAAGATATTTTCTGTAAGGCTTCTTCAAGGCTCGTAGCCAATGAAGTCATAAAAGCGAAATAACAAACATATAAATTGACCGTTCGTAGCTTAAATACTCTTTATCATTCGACCAAACAAAGAAGCAAAACGAAAAGAAAGTACAGAAACCAATACAATCGGGGGAGAACACACCTTTAATAACTGGGTAAATATTGATTTAATAGAAATTATATTGCCATTGTACAAATACAAAGCATAGAGCATATGGAATTCAAAACACAAATAACGTCACAAGTGATACCGTGTACAGCGAACTTTAATGGCTGTCAATAAATGTTATACGGGGAAAATATTATCACCACGAATGGCTTTGGTTTCCGACGGTTTAAGGCACATTATATTTGAACTAATAGATACACATTAGTTCCATTGTAATCAAAATGAAATCTACGAAACTATTACGTTGGGTTACGACTACAAATCGAAAAACGGCAAAGAGCATCTAATCATTTTTTGTTTGGGAGTGACTTTTTATTTTAAGGTGATAAGCAGTCATCTTATTAACAATGTGTGGAGCTATGAGCAGTTACATGTGTGCTGTCAGTACCAATGGATTGCCAAGGTATGCAATTGAAATCAGACGACAGCTTGGAGCCTTGGACTGATGGGACTAATGGTTTTAACTAACGATTCGGTGTGTGTGTAGCGAAAAGCTGGAAAAGAAAAACGAAGTACGCCAACTGACCTTTACCTCATTTAAACTAATGATGCAACATAAGTCGTCAACTAATTGAATATCCTTCAGTGTGACGTTGAACGCAAGTAAAACAAACAAACAGACATCTAAAAATTATTTCTAAAAGCAACGAGAAAGTAAATACATTGAGCTTTCACCAGTAGATGTAGAAATAAGAGTGTTGCCATTAAACAAAAACAACGTCTTGTAAAGAAAGAACTCCCGAACGAACATAACGTAATGGGCGGTAGGCTGAGTTCATAGACATACATTTGGGCGACCGTTGTCAAAATGAATCTACAAACCCTTAAAAGGTCGGTTACGAAACCTAACCTAGGAGAACAGCCAGAGTGCTTTTGGAATGAGAATAAGATATTACTACAATTATACTTGATTTCCCTCTTTTTCCATGAAGCTTGATCCTAGTTTCTGTTTTCCTTTGATCCGTTATCTGCTTCATTTCGGATTCTAGTCGAAGACATTCGCGTCATCCTCCGCTCCGTGCGGACTTTACTCTCATGTATTACAGCTAATTTACGACCCAAAGCCTGTTGTATCAGCTGTCAACTGTCACGTGGGAATATCACCAAATCATCGCACACTTTACTGCTACTTCTATAAACTGTATGTCTTTTCCAATGGCTGGTAAAGTATAAACCTCAAGCAAGCCATAGTCTCACTCTTGTCTTCTCCGTTTGAAGAAAAGCGTACTTCAATCGGCCTCTTATGATTGTATTCTCGGGCTAAAAATTTGAAGAGAGTTATGATTCATTAGCTGATATTTGCACCCTTGTAAGGGTGGCTTATAACTGTCAACCTGTGACTAAATGAGCCTTTGGCTAATGTGGTATCCATCGGATTTCTTCGCGTTTTATATTCTTTATGTTATAACTAGTATAACTGTTATGAGTGCATACAAACCAGATGAAATTTCATTACTGAAAAGACTGATTTCTTTTGCAGCTGAAGTTTGTCTTTCTTTCTGGTTAGATTTACATCACAAATAGAAGGCAATTTTCTTCAAAGTGTACAGAAACGTGTGTGTCCCAGCATCGCAGTCCTTCGTTATGAACAAGAAAAAGCGTTAATGACTTCTAACAGTTATCATTTATTTGTTGTCGAAGCCTTCATGCTGTCATATTTAGCACTGGATAAACATTATCTTTCTGGCAGAGCTAATATTTGAAGCCACTTCCTCTTTCTGTTACAATACACTGCCATCAAATATGTTAAATACCCTTTATGTGTTACCAATAAATATTAATCGTCAATGGTTGCCTTTCATTGGAAATGCTGGCGGGTTCATTTAAGAGCGGAACGGTCCGATAGGCTGCATCGAATAGACCATTTTCATTCAATTCCACTAACAAAAGCTGTGAAGATTTATAATCTTAATAGGCATGTGGAAGTGAACTTCACCAAGTTCCCGTATATTGGAGAGATCATTAGCCTTTTTCCGGCCGAGGCGGATTGCTTCCATCGAATATAGTAAGCTAACGCCTTAGCTATTGCTTATATCAATTCACTAACGAAATTGTTTAGGGTAAGAACAAGAAAGACAATAATAAAATCAACGAAATCACCTTCCTTTATCGAGAAGAGCGTGAGTATAAAAAGAAAATGCGCCCTCATGCTAAGTATAACCGATATATATATATTAGTGAGTCAGTCTCCTGGCTCCACATCAACATCGCTGCTTTGATCAGGTCTTGTCTAATGGATACTCACATTAGAACGGCGGAACTTATTGATGCCGGAGGGTAAATTGTTGTTTTAAGTTCCTCTTCACCACAAACTGTAATTAGCACTTAGGACTTACCTTGCTTGATCTTTTTGAAACTTTCGCGATAATTAATGTTCATCACTCGGGACTTAATTAATAATTATTCTCACGCTTGCATTTTTAACAAAAACGTTAGCTCCATAACCAGTCTTTATTAGCGTGTTAATCTATTCTTCGTTTTATCTAACACTGACTTATATCATTAGCACCTTATAATCAGCCCACAGTTACATCGAAACAGCACTAATTTTATACAGAACTTTGTTTTATGTATTCGAATGAATTATATCGACAAAACATATTTGCATTTTTTACTTTATGCATTTTATGCTGAACGTCGTGTAAAACTATCAGGGCAATACCCTGGAGCACGACGTGAAAGGCCTACCAACTATATTAACAGAAAAAAATAATTATCTACAGTGCAAGAAAATAACAGTTGGCTCACTTTTCGGGTCATGTTATGGAGGGTGAAACATAGCATCACATTTAAAAGCAATCTTTGCGGGAACAGAATATTCTCAGGTAGATGACAAAAACCTGGTTGATGTAAGGCTGTAGGAAAGAACATTACAAATGTATCATGTGGAACCGATGAATAATTCTGTTAAAAGCATAGGGAAAAAACACCACGATAAAAGTACACTTAAACTATATTAGATGTAACTTGATTTACGAGGCTCTAATACATCATGGTTTTTATGACTACTTCACGTATCATTTTTCAATTATTAAACCAGTTACATGTCACGCTTTTCTCGTATGACGCCAACTTTCGACGGATATGGCTCTCGTTGGGCTAGTTTTGTTCAAACACGGTGTGTATGACCGACTCGACATGCTCCCGAAAGAGATATCATCATCGTTTCTGGAGTCTACGCCCACTGCTTTAAAACTCTTCAAGTAATATAGCCATAAAGACTGTCATTTTTTGAGTGCGAACATATCATTGCACAGCAAAACAGCATCTCCCATGGGCGTCGCGATTAATGGGCATCGAGAAAAGTATGGGTGTGGAACACTCAGTAGGTTTCTGTGTTTTTAATTCTTTGAGAGGCTAATTTATATAACAACACTTAAGCACAAAAATGTTAACTTCGACAAATTGTTGGAATCAGCTTAGCTAAATATAAATAATCTTGGCGAAGAGCGAAACGTTAGTTATTGCTATGGTATCTAAAGGCCTAAATAAGAAAACTTAAGCACATTTGTTCCGTTGACAAAGTGCAATAGGCCTAGTGTGATATGTGGCGTCAATCAGTCAAATAAACCCCCATGCAATTAACGTCAGTCATGTGGGACATTCCTTAAAATAAAAAACAAACTACAGTCGATAAGAAGACCCATCTCTTGAGAATTTGCCCTTAACAGATACGCTCAACTTGGTGGCATTGTAGGTTTGTCCTGTTCCCAGGATAACAAATACAGAAAAAAATGACTGTTGTTTGGGAGAAAAGAATTGTAGACGCACTTTAAACGCTATTTATCTCAACCAATAGGCAATGCAAAAGGCAACGAGTGTGGAAAAAGCATGAGAGGAATGGAGTGAAATTGATTGTCTACTCAAGCATCGTCATCCAGGTGGGACACGACTGAAACTAGTGAACAAAAACAGATATTCCTTCAGAACTTTTCTTGATTTAATGATTTTGTGATGCCTGTCGAACCCTATGTTCCTTAAACTTTTCTCTATGTGTCTTCGCATTGGTTCAAAATTCAGGTAGACCGGAAGATACAACGCAGAGAAAAGTAATGCTTTTGCCATCATCTTATTCCCAAAGCGGATTGAGACATTACTTATCAACTTTTCTGACTTTGCAGCGTTATTCATTTAGTGCCTTTGCGCAAACAGTTGTCATCATACTCACTCCAATAAAATATTTCCATAAGAATTCAGCTTGTGATACATGCCTGCGAACCCCATTCGAGATACGGCAGTTTTTCTAGTCCATATTATTGTTACGACATTATTGTTTGTGAAATAAAGCGTGTACTATTTTTATTATTTGTTATAATTTAAAAAATACATTATAAGAATGACAGTTCGTGCATAGCGTAAAAGGGAGTAAAATGGGTAATGTTGTGTTCTACGTAGTACTTAAGGACATAGTTACTTTTATGTCTTAAGCAAAATTGTGTAAACCCATCGCACAATCTCAGAAATCTTACGTGAATTTTGCAAATTCCCACGAAGGCTCGAGCTGCGAGCGTTAACTTTAAGGATTTAACTGGTGCCGTGCCTGATTTACCAGTGAAGGTTGACACCACGAACGGTCAATGAGGACAGCAATAAGCGCACTGGTTGGAGAGTAAAACAGGATGGAGTCAAAGAATCAAACTTTTTGTTTGTTTTATATTTTCAAGCCGTATTTATCGGAAAAAATGTAGGTAAAAAATGCATATTTGGGAATATAATAAATCGTGGAACATGGATTTCAAGAAAGGTTAAAAAAATCAATCTATATTCTAACCAAAAATAAATTCAAAGGCCAATTATAAAGCAATCCCTTTAATAAACAAGGACTCTAGGGAGTAGCAAATTTACCTCCAAACTTCAACTTAAAGTAACATAAGCACTCAAAATTAGGGTTTTACAACAAAATCTGATTGACCTGATTAAAACCAACTTTGAAGAATTACTTTGAACTGAAAGTTATTTAGTTGGTTCAAGGCTAGTAACAGCCAGGAAAAATCATGCAATATTCGAATTCAGCGTAAGGAAGGCCGTCATTTTTCCTCGTATGCCTTAA
>JAVFBZ010196407.1:0-14113 GCA_032466195.1 Katharina tunicata | reverse complement strand
GTATCTAGATCGAAACGTCGCTTAACAATATATCCAGAAGTTGAAAATCCATCTCAGTCGTCATGTCTTTGTAATTAATAAAGTCGGCGTGGCACAGAGCGTGCTAATAGAGCGCTTAGGCACCCAGCCATTACCTTAGCACTCCGGACATTTTATAGAGAAGACGGTGTCTACCTAACGGACATTGGGACAAATTTTTCCTAACATTTTTGAGGGCGGCATCGAAGGCCTGCTTACACAGAATATCCGATATTTTCCTGTTGATAGTTATTTATTTATGAAAGTGGGTGTTTCAGTCGAATTGCATATTCGCTCGTTTATTGGCCATGGCAAGTAATTTTCAAATGGCGGCACATGGTGATAGCCATGTGTTAGGTACCATGTGTTAGGTACCATGTGTTAGGTAGAAGTTTCCATGTGCAATTCGGTTAATATGGCACAAATGAGGGTTATTAGGTGCTCACCTGTAATGTTAACGGGGAGATGCATGTAGTATCCGCTCGTGTCGTACCAGGGGGATACGCGTTAATTTAATAGGGCTTACTTCGTGTCTGTCTGGGTTTACCCAGGGGATACTGAGGCAGCTTTAAGACACACGCAGTTTGTCGTTTCGAGTAGTGTGACCACAAGCAGCTTTAGTCATCCACTCGTGTCGTACCAGGGTGATGCACGTTAATTACATACTTAGGGCTTGCTTGGTATCTGCCTGTGTTTTACCCGGGGAATACGGAGCTAGCCCTAAGGCCGTGTTCAGGTGTCATTTCACTTCGCGGTTTACCATAGAACACCACGGGAATCCGACTAGATATATACAGTCCATGGAGACCCAGTTCGCCATTCATGTGTCTTAAAAAAATAAAGTCACGGACACTTTCTTTCCAATACAAAACTTGTTATTTCTTATGTTGTAAATAAATCGTGGTTTAATATGCGACATAAACATTGTAATTAAAAATGAGTATTGTGCTAGACCTGGTACAGTTCACGGTATTTATAAATTCTCTAGTCTTTGAGTTAACATAAAGCAATACGCTATTCCCTTCATTACCTACTGTTTTTTAAATAAAATTCCTATTCAATTTTTGATCGTTGGAGATCCGGCATACCTGAAACACCATTTCTCACCAAACACTACCCAGACACAAGAAATAAAAAAAAAAAACCCACCTTAAACTATTAACTAAGTAGTACTAGGATGGTAGTGGAAAATGCTTTCGGAAGACTTAAGAAGAGGGGGTGGTGCTTATAAGCTCAGAAAAAAATATGCATTTAAAATGTTAAGAAGAGTGTTACTATGAACACAATTGCTTATGTGTATAGGCCCATTGAAATATAGTTATATAAGAATGTGATGATGATTTGTTAACTTGCTTACTACAACCCCCTTCCCTTTTCTGGAAGTAAAACAAAACTGAACGAGCTGAAATTCTCCATTGTTTTACTGCCGTGCACACACGATTTTCATGGAACCCCAACTGAGCGGCACTTTATGCTCTCAGTTGCGTGACTGCGGTACATTCCTCCACTGTTCCGATGCAACGTGTACAAATACCTCGAAATTAGTGCAGCAGTCAATCGTCAATCAGAAAAAAAGAGATAGTTAATATCCGCCATGATATTGTACTATCCTTTTGTTTACCCTCAGCATCCAACGGAAGACGTATCTGTGAGTACTGAAAACATAATATATCAGCATTTACACCAAACATGGATTACAATCTCTCAATTTCAAACTGGATAATGTCAAACAAATGTTGCTGGAAGCGGTGTTAAACATCAACGGCGATTAAAATATCGCTATAGCCTGATTTAACTTAACGGCGCTCTTATGTGTTTTAGCGATTGTTTAGACTACAATAAGTGCAGAAACTCCGGCACAATAGTTGACTGTTTGATACAGTGATTGAGAAGATGATGAACCCAGATGTGCTTGTGATGCATATCGGCACCAAATAACCGCACAGACCAGCGGACAACAATGGACGGCTTCAAAAGAAGAGACTACACCGAGATGAAGAAGATGCTGGACTATACCTATGCACGACAGGTACATTTATCTTCTGAAAATTGATTCAGCTAAACTCCCTGTTGGTATTCAAAGTTGGTCTGGTCCAGTATGATATTACACCTGCAAGGGCAGCTAGAGTGTAATTACCTAAAAGCATTTAAAATTTCCCGATAAATTAATTTAATGTTGTATTTGGACTGTTTGACTTAATATACCTTGAGCTCCTTAAACGCAAATATTAATAAATGTTTACAACATATATCAATGTGAAGGGAAGGTACAACGAAAAATTGTATGTTGGCACCACCTTTTCTATTGCGTTGGGTTTTATTCAATTTAGACTTCTCACGTAACAAGAGCTGGGCGCCTGTCAGGGACTTTCACTTTAGGCATATGAATTTGTTAGCCAGAAGCCATCACCCTGTTAGATTTTTTTAGGTAAATTTGTTTTAATACAATGGTCAACGGCCAGTGATGAATACCAGGTTACTTCGTATGTTTGGTTTAATTTCGAAAATATTAATACTAGTAAGAAGAAGTCAAATCAAACCATTACTTTATGCAGGAAACAAATTTATCGTGTATCCATTTTCTCTAATTTTTAGTTTATCTCAAACAATTTCCATTTATATTAGAACTTAACCACTGTGTGCACTACGAAGTCAACAAATATCACTGACTATGTGTTGATGTTTCAATTTACTATTTTGACATTCATTTTTGCTCTTCTGTTTCAAAGGTAGAATCAATAAGACAACCAGTAAGATAGAGACATGTGGGTGGAGGATTGGAGAGTAGGACTCTGGGAGAATGTGTGGAGACAATTTCAAAGATATTCCGACAAAGTATCTCCGTAAGTTCAGTTTTAGGATCGGTGTCTTGTTAAATCCTCTGTAGATGTATTTAATCTCAACACTCTACCCTGTTTGGGACAACTGGAGGTTAGACATTTACATCTGAAACATGTTTCCATTATGTAGAGTTTCAGTCAGGGCATACTAACAGATTTCACGAGCTAATAGAAGCTATTCTAATGAAGATGTCAATGCTCAGAAGGAATATAAATATTCTACCGTTTCTCCCTATTACGCAGAACAACACATTTCCCAGGAATTCTAAGTTTCACAACAGTCACTATAGTCAGAATGGCTGTAAAATTCCTGCTCATCTTACTCTAACAAGATTTAGGCATTTTTGCTCCAATAGCATGTCTCCAGTAACTTCCGTTCCCTCCAATTAAGAATTTTGTGTAATGAATGGCCATGTTTTAGGCGATTTGTCGTATTTTTACCGCTGTAGAAAATACTTGTATCGCATGCAGACAAACGTATCCTATGGGACGAAGTACATTCGGCGCCAATAAAAAATGTAGGTAACAGCAAAGAATATAAAGAAAAAATTGAACATTTTAGCATAAAATTAGGTTGAAACGACCAATACAACAAAATAAACGAGTAATGTGAAATTAGATAAGGTCGCCTGATCAGTTCAAGGGTCAGCTGCCTCGCTATGGCTTTTAGAGTTATAATCAAAATGCCTAGTTGTTGCATGCTAGGTCCATCACCTAAATGATCATTTAATATAAATGAAGCTTAACGTTCAATTTGTGGGAGTAAAATGCTCTTGTCTGTTTAACTTGGAACTATGTTTAACAACTTGTTGGTGTTTCAAAGTCTTACTTCAACTTAAACCAGCTAGCTAATTTCTTATTCCATCTTAGAACTCAGAGGAAAAGCCTCACTAATTTATAAAGAAAAGAATCATTTTGTGTTTGATGTGTATTATATGACCACCACCTCGTGTATACTGATTGTCTTGGCCGTAAAAGTGCAAATGGATTAATTCAAAATCAGAGCTGGACTATCTCGGTTTGGTATCGAACCTAACACGTTAGCGGTGACCCTGTGCTACGACCAAACATCTTCAGATAGAAGTGATATTCATAAGGGCAGTTTTGGCTGTGGAGCCTTTTATCTCACACAAACCTTATTTCTGAAATTGGTGGAAACTAGACTAAGTGTTGATGAACCAGCTTGGTACCAAAATGCTATTTGAAGGGCATTGTACCACTAATCATTTGTAAGGCTTTTTATTGAGTGGATAATGTCTTCAACTAATGACATAAATCTTCGGCTCAAAGGTTGGATGACACATCACCAGTGCTGGCCAATTAATTTGATTCTTCACTAGATAACCCTGCAGATTAAGTTACTCGAAACACACAGAACTGTCCCAGCATACCAGGCAACCTTAACAGATGATGATGACTTTGAAATAACGACAGTAAGCACGTACAAAAAAGTAAATTACCGACGAAGAGAATACAAAGTTGTTGTTTTTTGCAGTTCACTGATGGAATGTGTAAGTCGAAAAATCGCAATCAAACATAACAGCAAAGAAGGCCAGCTGGTGCTTCAACTATATCCAATCAATGCAAGAAAAAGTATTGTGAGATTTGCTTGTAGCGAGAAAGGATATGGTGAAGTGGAAGCTGAACTGAACAAACTTAAGACTATCACTTTAGTCAATGTCGCAAAGAGTTTGAGCGTATTCATAAAGTTGGAAGACATCCACAGGTCATCCCATGGAGAACTCTTTTGATAAAATGGTATTTGACACTACTAAAGTACAAAAGGTTCATTCGGCTGTGACGACAAAATATCAAGGCACTGGAAACACACTAGCAGTGTCTGTTACCAGCAATGCTATTGGGAAAGAACACACAGATTGGATGAAACTTACACACACAAGTCAGAAGGTTGATCGTATTGTTACCAGTGGTAATATTGGTTGTCCAATGTTAAGAAAATACAAGCGAGTGCAGAGCTTAGTGTGGAAATTTGCTCAGAAGACTGGACAGGAATAACATCACATCCTGTGCAGCATGTCATCTCGGTCTGTGTGGAGACAAGATGGGCTCAACCTGCAACATAACAAATTTAATAAAATGGCACGCTTTCAAGTCACAAGCAACAGAAACCGCGATGTTTCATGGAAAAGTTATGTGTTCTGCGTGCTTAGCAATATAGAGATGTAGCACAACAACAAATACAAAGCACTGCAAATAGCAACAACATGCATCATCTTCATTTTCAATAAACCTGGAAACTAAATATGTGTTGTAAATTCAAATGTTTTAAATACTTGGAGATTTATGAACACAAACACAACCTGAGATTCCACAAAAGCCAGCCTTTCCAAGAACTTATGAGAGCAAATTTAACGGTCAGAGATGACATTGATGGCATGAGAGTATCTAATATAGTGTCGGCTGAATTTAATCCAATGTTTTTTTTAAAGAAAGAGTATCTCTCTACATATTGATGAAAATGAAGACATGATGAATAACAATATTAATGTACGACAAAAGCACAGACACGGATTAGCCGGGCTCTTCGCGAAAGATGTTACAAATTTCTCCCATCAGTTGCTGCCATTTCCCTTTTCTGTTAACGCTTTATGTGAATCCAAAGGTTACCAGGCGATGGTTGTCTGTGCATCTTATTGTTGTTCACGTCACTGAGAGTGGGTACATGTTAAATGAGTCTCGTGAAAAATAGACAAAACCCGCCCATTTTTACAACTTGGACAAACTGAAACCGGTGTTTTTTTTAAATCAGATATACAGGCATATATTTTGTTTGTCCTCTGGGTGTTCAATATTTCCATAATCGAAGGCATTATGTACTTTCTGTTGAGATTTACAGTTCACCTAATAAATAACCTAATGATTGCGTTGACACACGATGTTAATAACATGTCAACCCAGTTTATTGTGTAGGGCCCGATATATTCAGACCCAGTGTTGGCACGATGTAGACCCGGTCTTATCATGAAATCAAACTATAAATACGAATAGAAAACCGCGCTTGTGCCAGAGATGCAGCATTTTCGATACTCATCGTATAAACTACTGCAAAGAGAACAGTTATCGCCTACGTTTTTGGGTCCGTCGCTGGTGTGATCTCCGACTTCGATTCGCCGCGCTCTTCGTGAAAGAGGTTACCAGTTTCTCCAATCAGTAGCTGCTATGCGCGCTTTGCGCACGTCTCTGAGAGTAGGTACATTTAAAATGAGTCTCATGAAAAATAAACAAAACTCGCCAATTTCTACAACTTGAACAAACTTTAATAGTTGTTGTTTTTTAAATCACATATACAGGCATAGTATTAGTATGTGCATACATGTAACCTATAATATGTTTAACGAATGTGAAGTCGATCTTACTCTCTTATTTCTTGGATATGTTACACTCTCCCACAGTGTATGTCAAAGGTCCGAGTTTAGGCTCTGGGTAAAATGCATGTGAATAGATGTTATAGGTACATGTACGTCAAATCTTGACATTCACATGTTATTTCAAGGCACATCGTTGATTCATTTACACTATATGCATGTATTGTGCACCAATTTTTTTTCATACTATATTAATTCAATATTATTATTTTTTTTAAATATAGGTTGATATTAATAACAAAACAATACAAACTTAATATTAAAGCCACTCATTCCGTGGGCCTCCAGGGTTTTGTGTTATGTTGCATTTATAGTTAACATAGTTTTACATATGCAAGTTTACATTTATTTTCATGTTAATACAATTGGGAGACCCAGTTTGTCCTCTTCTAGTAAATACTATTGCATTTCACCTGTATGGCAAGTCAAACAATACTACTTCTATTTAGCAGTAATTATTATTTTTGAAATTGGTAGAATTAGCAATGCCGCAAGACCAGGGCGCATATGTAAATGGTAATAACATGGAGCATGAGGTTCAAAAGGTTCAATGGGCCACCTATTTCTTCAAAGATTGGCAAGCCGAAACGTCGCTTAACAATATATCCAGAAGTTGAAAATCCATCTCAGTCGTCATGTCTTTGTAATTTACCCAGCTTCTAAATGCCACTCAAACAAGACGTCCATTTAAGGTATCAATATCATTCTTGTCTGATTTAAGAAGTTATCAGCAAGTTAACATATGCATTGATTTAAACAATAGTTAATTTCCTGATAGAAGAAAATGTATCTGCGAACAGGCAATACCTTTATAAGGGCATTTCCTAATGAGTGTTTTATTATTTTTTTACAGTGCATCTAAAACCCTAGTGCCAGTTTTATAAAGCGTGCTTAGCTTAGGTCTAACTGTATAACCATAAAGCCCACCAGGGAAGGTATATGTACATGTATTGTGTCGAAATGACAATTAAGTCTACTGTACGCTACATGTGATATTAGAATTACCCCTCTCTTCTTGCACAGGTTCACGTTTGGGTAGGAATATCGCCCAGAGGGGCAATTAACATCTGCATTTTCCAGGGAATCCTAAACTCAGAGAGATATCAGCGGATCTTAGATGGGCATCTGCTACCATTTGCCCATAACGCTTTTCCAAATTATGGATATTGGCTCATGCAGGACAACAAACAACAGTACAAACAGTTTTTTCGGGAACACATTTAAGTATAATATTCATGTCGTGTATAAAAAGCAAAACTGGATCACAACATGAACAGTTTCGTGTAGCCGGTATATTTAATGGTTTACTTGAAAACTAGAAATTTTAACAAACGGTAAGATTTTGACCACTTTTTTTTCTCAGAGTTCTTCAAAACCAATGAGATTTACCACTGGCCAACACTTTCAGAGCCTCCAGACATATATAGATGGTCTGGTCACCACTAAAGCGCTACCTGGCAAAACACATCAAGCCGAGGAACCAAGACCAGCTAATTGCTGGAATTTGCTCCTTCTGGAGAACTGTCACCAGAGATGTGTAACACTTTCATCAGTAACCTCTTAATTTTGCGCAGTGGTAGTTGCACGAAATAGGGCAGCATCTGGGTTTTGAGGAGTCAATTTGAAACTACTTCCAAAGACCCTTTTCAGGGTCATCCAAACTAAAGAAAAATAATTTGTTGTTTAACTAATTTAATTTTTTTTTTTTACTTTCGCATGACTTGCAAGAGTATATTTATTTTATTAGAGTTTACTGTCGTACTCGGCGGTATATTTTTCACAATTTATTTTACTGTCAAATAATATTTAATACTAATACTTCCGTTTTCTAATAAATTAATCACTTCCACTTCAGTTCTAGCCAATCAAATAAAATAAACGACTTGAAATGTTTTCACTTGATCATATTCGCCCTTACCAATGCTCTGACTCCATGTTCTTATAACCGTCTTGTGTGCTATACTAGCAAAAGAACAAAACATAGCTTGAAACTGCGCCATCTATAAGTTACATTTCGATCCCAATGATAAAAGTATGTTCTTTTCAAACAGCGCCATCTATAATTTGTTTTCAAATCGAAAATCATAGAAACTTGGCAGAAAAACGACGAAATTGAAATGAAATTTTGAAAAATATATTTTATGGCCTTTTAAATTACAATCGAATTGAAACAAATGATAAATCGAAATATCAATAAATGAAAGCACATAAAATAAACAAATGATAATTGCATAAAGGGATACAACTATGGCAAAAAGTTTTCTGTTGACATCACATGAGGAGAGACCGTCATCTGTGACGTATCATTTTGGTCATTGGAGACCATATTTAAAGTAAAACTGTTTGCAAGAGCTGTATTCTTCAACGCAGTTTAGGTTGTATTTTAACTGGAAAACAAGTTATTTTCATTTTAATGGGGAAAAACATGTTAAGGTTTCAAAATAATTAATGATAAGAAAAGTCCAAATTGGGAGTAAATCAGATCTGGTTAAAACTTGGTTGAATTTTCCCAAAACAGAGACCCATATAGTCCTATACGCATCGAACTATTTGAACAGTGGCTGACGCGTGTTTTTTTTTTTTAAAAAACATATATTCCTCTCTGAAGCTGGGTGGAGGTGAACTATAGAGGATAGAAAGTAAGTGTGGCATACCGACACGTATGAGGCAAAATATTCAGATTACCTTTGAGAAATTGATAATTACTTGCGCCTGAAACAAAAGTTCAGAAGAATGCTTTGTTTCTTTTCGTGTTTACCAATCGCGGAGACCCGTTGTCTGGTGTAAATTTCGGGCGAGGCCACGATACAACTGAAGCTAACCAGAGCTGTCAGAAATAAGAAGCTGTGGGATTCGGTGGCCCAGAAAATGACGGTAAGTCTGGTCGTGGAACTTCGACCTTCTGTGATTTATACATCAATTTTTTCCATTGATTTCTTGTCTCAGATTTGAAACTTCACTGAACGGGAATATTTGGTCCGTTTAAAAGTTTATAATGTGTTGTTGTTGTATCTGACAGCTGTCAAAAACATATATGCAACCGTCAACTTGAACGCATCTTAATGTTTCCATCATCTTCAATGGAATTGTTTGCTATTCTTAAATACACCATTCTGTTTGAACATATGTGTTAAATATGCAAAGTTGAATACATTTGAAAAACATGGTTAATACCTAGCAACAATGGGCAGCTTGACAGCTATGATACCCCACCCCAAGTAAACAGAAGAGATGGAATGATGTGAAATTTGGGCATGAAAGCCCAATAGTAACCATTCCTGTAAATTCTCTGGTGCTAATACAGTTGGGATATTTAAGTGTTCTTAACACTTCTGTTCCATCTGGGGGACTAGGAGACATATGTTTCTTTCTTTTTTACTATAAATCAGCTAAGGATAAAATAATAGGGAGTATTCAACAAGAAAAACATATTTATAACAAATAACAATAAAATTGATATGTCAAAATTTAATAATTTTGTTAAATTAGCCATGGACAAATTTTAATATCCATTTTATATACGTCAATATTAAATTAATTTTTTTTAAATTTGAAAATACTGAATTTAAGCATCCTTTTAAAATGTGCTAAATTTAAATACACTTTTAAAACATAATTTATACCTAGCGACAATGAGCATCTTGGCAGCTGTGAAACCCCATCCCAATTAAAAAGAAGAGATGGAATGTTGTGAAATTTGGGCATGAAAGCTCAATAGTAACCATTCCCGTATCTTCTCTGGTGTTAATACAATTTGGATATTTAAGTGTTCTTAAAGCCTTGCGACTCGCTGCAACTGGGTTTCTGCGACTGGGTCACGACTCGATGCGACTGATCGCAGACAGTTTCATGCCGATCTAAGCGCTCCTGCGACTCGATGCAACTGGAAAAAAGCCAGTCGCAGTGAGTTGCACACGTTCTACTTTTTTTGACCAGTTGCAGTGAATTTTGCCGATCTACGCGCTTTCTGCAACTGGCTGCGACTGAAACTGATCATGTAACATGACACGTAATAGGTTTGAAGAAAATGGCGGCCGTTATTGATTGGAACGAGGAACCAGAAAACAAGCTAAAAGACCTGTGGCGTGAGAAGCTTTGTCTTTTCGATACCTCATCAAAATCATTTTCAAATTGACATTAAAGCATTGGAAGAGTTTGCCTTTTAGCTGGAAAAACCTGGTAAAGTATAAACTATATCGTCAAGAAGTTATCAAGGCACCAAATTTGAAAGGAAGTTATTGTAAATCAATTGATTGACAGACTATAAATGAATCTAACATGGCCTTCAAGATTGTACATATCACGTGACTAAACAAACACAGCATCACAGTCGCTGCCCGTTGCTTCGATCTAAGCGCACGGATACCAAACGCAGTCGGTCGCAGTAAGTTGCGGGCAATGGCTGGAAATTTCTCAGTTGCATTGAGTTGCGGCTAGTTGCATGTTGATCTACGCTTAGCTTAACCTTGGATGTTAATACTGTTGGGATATTTAAGTGTTCTCAACACCTTTGTTCCAGCTGGGGGACTACTAAGAGCCTCATGTATCTGTCTATTTTATTATCATAATGGAAGCTTTCATCCAGAAAAACATATATTTAACAACTATGAAATCGCTATGTCGAAGTTTACAAGTTTAGAATACTTTTTAAAATTAGCACATGTTGAATTTGAATATCAATGTTTATATGTCAAAATTAAATACATTTTTTAATGAGCAAATGTTGAATTTGAATTGCTGTTTTTGAAGAATATCTTATTTAAGCAGTATTTAGAAGTAATATTCCAGAAGTAAAAGTCCATCTTAGTCATGTTTTTGTCATTTTATAGAAGTCAGTGCACCAGCATCTGATGTTTACAGTAGCTTGATATTAATTACAAAAATCATTGTTTACTATTTAGCATTAAAATATAATTTTCAGTCACATTTTATATTTAGGAACATGGTTACAAGTCAGGACCAATGTGCCATGTATGAATGGAAAACTTGAAGCATTCTTACAAAAACGTAAAGGATCACAACAACAAGTGGAAATAACCCTAAACCGTGCAAGTTTTTTGAGGAAATGGAACGCGTTTTAAGCACTAAACCAGCCACAAGGCCAACTTTTGTGCAAGACACAAGTTCATCATCCTAGGTACTGTGATATATATAAATCCTTAGTCTTTAAAACATTATGTATGTACAAAAGACTCATGTGGGTTTGTTGGGAGCCTCAGGTGCCCTGGTGCTCTCTGAGCTAAGGGGCATCTTGAAACCCACTTTGTTGTGGTGTCCTGTTTTCATCCTGCAAATGTATTATGGCATCCTCTGTGTTGCCAGCGTCGTTTAGAGTGGTTTCCTCCCTGGATTGGGCTGGCACACCATCATATGAGTGAAATAACCTTAAGTTAAGCACGCTAAAAACACCAATCAAATAAACAGTGAGTGATCCATGTGCATATGACAAGAAGAAAAAAATGCACTAAATGTGTGTCAATTAAAATGTTCTAAAAAACACTTGGCAGTTTGTTTTGAAAACCTTAGGCTTTATTTAAGGAGTGATTCTATATTTGGTCATAAAAAGGCACACTTATATTTTGATAGAAGTGTTTGATGAAGAAAGTGACGAGGAAGAGGCAGAATTGGAAATGGAGGACATCACAGAATCTATCGCTGTAGCTGATTCAAGGCCAATAACTACATTAGTTACACCAGCCTTTACTCCAACACCTGAACACCAAAAGGTACATGTACTTTTGCAAAATCCACATTTATAATTATTTATGTATTTGATACTTGTTTTCATTGTCCTCAAGGTTTTGTCACTTTTATGACAAATTTGTGTTGCCAGTGTATGCTGGAAAACTGTAAAACCCACCCTGTGACCTCCACAGCCACACACATTGTAGGGGCTCTGAAGTCCATTGCTAAAGACAACCGCACACCTTCACAGTTCTTTCGCTTGACTGAGCCGTGCCATCAAATCGCCCGCACACCTACACGATTTTGTCGGCTGTCCGATCACGTGACTTTTTGTTTATGTCATGTGACAAGCAACCAATGCAACATGGCATCGGCGGTGAATACAAAAATGACACTGGCGTTATATATACTAATGACGAGAAGAACACGTAGAACAAAGGAAGCCAGAAAAAGAGCAACATGGAGTAAGAATTCAGCCGCGACGATCTCAGGGCTTGTTTAATAATTTGCTTAGAGAGCTCCAGGAAGAAGACACAGAAAGCTATCGCAGATTTTTAAGTTAACGCCTGATAATTTTGAGGTAAAACTAAAACATTTTTTTTTTTTTTGATAGTGTCTGTTTTTGCATGCCGACATAGATAAACCTGCTCTCTACGTCACTTTTCCAATGAACAAAGCAGAAGCTATGTACTTTTTTAAAGAATTAAACCAGTTGGACGGATGCCGTATTGTTATTTAGGTCATCGGATCATGACACATAACTATGTTCAATGTCATAATTTATGTGGGTCACACATACATGTAGGTCATTTGTGACTTAGAGATCGAGTCTTTATTACCAGGCACCTTTTTCTTTCTTTATATCTTTCTATCTATCGGCTATCTTAAAAATAAATTATCTGGTTAACTTTTGTTTACAAATAAAGCTCTCTAAGCTTTCTATCTATCTGCTCTCTTAAAAGTAAATTATCTGGTTAACTTTTCTTTACTAATACAAAAAGTTAGTTTTAGCAATTTTAAAGAAAATATTTTGTCTCAGTTTAGTTCATATTATTCAACTCATTATTCTTCAAAGCTTCTTCAATGTAAATGTATAAGATTTGGTAATGGACACATTCAAACACTTTTAATGTAAAAAAAATCAAATATACAAATATTTTCAGAAATTTTGTTTAGGATTACATATTTATTTTTAATTTTTTTTTTTTTTTTTTTAGGATTAATTATTATAAAATTTGTTTCAGAATGGGTTTGACTTGACAACTTTGACTTCAAATAAACTCCCATAAGAATACCAGCTTTTTATATAGCATGTGGACTAGCTTCTGATAACACAATGATTGCTATATTTTTTTTGTCTCCTTTCCAACCAGAATTTTGCAGATGGTAAAGTCCTCTTATTGAGAAAAGAGACATCTTCATGAGGCCATAACATCAGAGGAAATACTTTCTTTGACCCTCAGGTATCTTGCAACAGGTAGGCATTTCAACTCATTTGTTGATAGTTACATATTTATATATGCATGTCAATCTTGCACATTACAACTGGAAATGTTACAATACATACATCAACTTTGAATGACTTGTCAGTAGACCTGCTTATCAAATTGTATATACTTTTTTCTTACATTTAGTTTAAAGCTACCTTTTTTTTAGGATATTCATGCAATAAAATAACTTTTTTAAAACAGTGTAAGCCCAGAACAGTCATTTTTTTTAAGCTCTAAAAAAAAAAAAAATTAAATTGTGCTGAGAAATATTTGCTTTGTTTATATTCTACTTGCAATTCATTGTAGAGGAAAGTTTTTGCAGTTTATCGTTTCTTTATCGAGTTGGGGAGAGAACTGTTTCAGAGATTGTCAAGGAAACTTGTAAAGCTCTGAAACAAGTATTGATGCCATCATATCTCCAGGTATATACTATATTTAGTCTCCTACTATGTCCAGGTTTGATAATCTTTTGACAGGCTTTCTGTAAATTAAGTTGATGTGTGTGTGGTGGACTTACATATAGTATATCAGTACTAGTAGGCCTACATATGGCCACTCTGTTGAGCAGGAAATCTGCAATATTCCGGGTAACTCTCGGAAGAAATTATCGGCTAGTATAACCCCGAGTCCTCCTTTGTTATTGAAAATGAAGAAGTCCAAGATCTTATACAAAGTCTCTTTATTTGGTTGAGAA
>JAVFBZ010196385.1:0-14114 GCA_032466195.1 Katharina tunicata | reverse complement strand
CAAGAAACGATATTTTAAAAAAATTCAACACTTTCTTGTGACATTTCACCTATGCGTTTCTTTTTTGACAGAGTATAAATATATATTCGCAAGATTAAATCTAAAACCTTCAGAAAACTTAATAATTATATTGTAGACCAACCTACAGAATCAGTACCTGTACGAAAACATCAGAATCACTCTGTATTATTGTCAGACAGGTCTTCCAAATGTATGAACACTAGATGTAAGCTAGACTCTTACATACCAAGGAAGGCTTTCTTCGTCGGGGAATAAACTAAAAATGTTTATCATTTGGCAGACGTTTTAAACTGTGATTCTAAAAATGTGGTGTACCTCGTCACGTGTAAAAAGTGTCTGAAACAGTGTGTTGAAGAAACCAACAAATCCTTTTAGGCTTAGAGCCAACAATCATTTGAGTTCAATCAGATTGCAGGTGATTACCTCCCCAATAGGATAACATTTCTCCCTTCCTGGCCATTCAGTCATAGATTTGAAATCATGCCGATTGGAAAAACTCCAGTTTTTTTTCTCCTGAAGAGGAAACCATACGGAAACGCTTGAGATGCTCATTGGATTATAACGCTTCAAACTTTGTATCCATTGGATTTCAACATTGAACAGGTACAGGCTCCAGTGTAGACATTATTCCCTTTGTACTACTATATGACCAGCCTAGCACCAGGTTTGCAAGTCTCCAAATACAAGAATATAAAAACCTTGTACCTTAAATGACGAAGCCTCGATCACAGAGACTTATCATAGCGTTCAAGAAGAACAAATCTCTCAAGGACCTCTTGGTTAAGACGAAACTCCCTTCTGTATCAGATAACCCTTAGCTGCCTTCATCTTCATTTGGTAGACTAATGGGTTTACTACTAAATATAAACGATACATTGTTTAGGTTGTATCATTCAACTCATAATTAATATCTATGTGTGTTACATATTTGCCACATATGTATCTTCACAATTTACATGTTACATGTATTTCGTTTTCTCGAGATACGGACTTAGGTTATCCAGAACTACTCGAGATTCAGGTCTATCTAGAAACTTGTCCCTGAGAATTGATCTAGAACATGAGATAATTTATCGACTTTAATTAGTTGATATCCCTGTGCCAATGTGATTACTCTTGACAAGAAACTATAAATATATAACATATGTGGGTAATATCTAGATTTAAAAAAAGACAATATTTCGGTGTCCCTGTATCAGTGTTTACCATAGAGAAAAATTCGTAGCCTTTACCTGGATAAAAATTCGTTCGTTCTACCGTGAGCCTCTGTAGCTCAGTCGGTTAGTGCGTTGGCCCTGCTAGACCCGAGTTCGAATCCCGGTGGAGGCAAGCAACATTTTCTTTCTCTACATTTATACAAAAAATATATATATATTTTTTTGTATAAATGTAGAGAAAGAAAATTGAGAAAATCAAAATTAAAAAAAATCGGAATTTTCGAAAGCTGTAAAAGCACTCTTTTGGGTCCTCCAGTGTCTTCACCATATTAGCCTCCTTTGGGTACATATACGAGACCAATCCTTTCCTAATTATATTACTAAGAGAATAAACTATCTCAAAAGTTTCCTAAAGCCTTGTCAACGTAATGCTCAATTTGATAGAGCTAATAACCAAGCCAACAAAACTTGGGCATAAAAAGTTATCCATGAGACGACTGTCCACTATGTATCCTGTCTCGAAAAATTTAAGGCACAGTTGACTTCAGTCAAGTCATCGAAGAGTCTAGATTTTGTCCAGGTTTTTTTTCTAATTCAATTAAATAGGGTAAACAGAACTTTCGACATAAACTTTCGAATTCAACTTTGGTAACCTTTCAGTTGTTCGTTCAATAAAATCCTACCATTCTATCTTTTCTGTTTTTTGCCACTACTCTGGCTGTTGCCTCGACGTCTGCTAACCATTGTCTATCTCATGTCTAGAATGAATCTAGAATCTCGCCCTGACATCCAAGTAGAATGTTATCCGTGTGCCGATTTCAATTCATTTCGGACTCTTGCTCAAAATTATAAAGGACACCAGCCGGAGACCATTATGTTGAATGTTGGGATAAACAACCAGAAAATTCCTAGGCCAATTCCGCAAATGCGTAACATGATGACAACTATTAGGCCGACGTTTCCCAAATCACTCTTGTATTTCATTTTATACCTTTCGTTTCCGCCGCATAACTTAAAGGGAAATACTCGCCTGGGTAGAATGAATAAGATTCTCGATAGTAAGGATAAAACGACCACACAGTTAGAGTTTACTTTCAGTGTGTGTGCAACTGTATTGGCAACTTTATGACACATGATAAATAGCGAAACCGGTTATTATTTGTGCATTATTAGAACACTATACTGAATTAAAATTAAAACGAGTAATGATGTTTCTATGTTTAGTATATTCAGACCAGGACAAAAGAAGTGCGTACCATTAGGATGTATAGTTTTCCTGTTGGATTCGGAGTTGGACCTATTCTACAACTAACCCAATCTGAACATATGATCTTAATAAGCGTATTATAAAGATAATCAGTTTTAGGTTAGTCATTTATTTCAATTTTGGCGGCTCAATTCAACTAAATGATGTGCGCCATAACTAACTTTTTTACATTACTTTAAAGGAGATGTAGACAACAAAATGCATTGTCCCTGCTAAGTTGTTAACAAAACTGCCATAACCCTTTTGGTAGGATTCCTCGTTTTTCACGGAAAGCCATTTAAATCGAACTATTGTACGGTGGTCTGCTTTTGCCATGATTTATTTACGTATTTCTTGCAGATAAAAATAACCCAAAGTACTCAAAACTTAAACCCAGCGAAACAGAACCTGTACAAATGTACAGAATAAAGTTTTACATTTAATCCACAACATATTTATATATGTTTTACTTCAGCGACATTGCAACATCAATAAATGTTGCATAAAAGTCCACCTTACATTTCACTCAAAGTGGTTCAGATGAAGTGGCTTTCAGCGGAAAACAAGTAATTGTACAAAAATGTAATACCAGTTTGAGTAACAACTTATTTGGTCTTAAATTTGGCTATGACGTTTTTCTCGTTTAACAGTTAAAAGTTGAAAATACAAATCAAACAAATACAAAAATAACTAACAGCCATAAAATCGACATTACAAACACAAAAACTGCACACAAAGTAGACCACGGACAGGACAAAACCTGCGAACAATGCGTAGACTAAAGGAAATAGTCATAATAAACTAACAGTTGAATCTGTTGCATATTAACAGAACAATACAACACAATCTGAAACATTTCGTTTTTGTAAACCTCAGTGTTAAGAATAGACTCTATTGAAGAGTTGACAACGTTAATTTTTCAGTTCAGCATATAGAACATCTGACATTGTTGAACTTTTACAAGGATATCCAAAGTGCCGGATAGTGTCTCCTTCGTTACATATCTCAAACAGTCCCTGTAGAAAGAAAATTAAATATATATGGGTAAGAGTTCACAGCAGCGTGTCTCGACTGGAGGCGGGGTAATACAACTTGAAGAGAATTCACGGATGGGATAAACTAGTGATAAAACCTACCCTTTTCAGTAATATCCGAATCTCTCTTCCAGAGTTTAACAAAATTTGATCTCAAATAGTTCTTAAGATATAATGAAAACGGTTGTATTGAATCTGTGGGGCAATGGTTACCTTAATTGGACTGACCAGTTCGAGCGGATCGTCAATACTTTCACTTTATATGTGACATGTGACATCTCAAGAGAATATGATACGTCGTTATACCTGTTCTGTTGATATTGTTCGTTAACTTAATTGTATTTTGTCCAATTGTTATTAACGAGACTTGTGGTTTTCGAGGAAACTGATAAGATAAAAGACAGACTGATTGGTTGTTGAGGAAAGTGTTAAGTCAGCCATGCATTGTACAAAATGGACAAATGGTTACGTTTTAGTTTTTAAAAAGGCAACAAGTAATTTAAAGACGATTTTCACCCCAAACACTTACATCCATTCAATTCAATACACTTCCAACTGGACTGAAAGCTAAATATTTGTGTCATTTAGTCCCATTATGGTCGTCTGAGACTAGCTGTAAAACATTTAAATTGTCAGATGTTTAGAGAATCAGTCTTCCACGCAACTATTTATTCAGAGATTTTATCAGGGAAAATGTACTTTTTGTTACCTTCTTTATCAAATTGCACTTTCACAAAAATTTATATTTGATTGCTGCTTGGAAGTCACATCCCTCAGTGTCAGTACCGTGACAGTCCCTTCTATACTGACACTCTGGCCGTGGATCACGAGTCTGACTGGACCGGTCTCCTCTCTGTGTGATGTTAACAGGGTGATAGCTCCTGATTTCCTCCACGCAACCTTTATATTTGGTGTGTCGGAATAGGTATAGAAAGGAACAGCTATGGTGTATGTCCTGCTAAGGTGTACCGACCCCGTTTCGTACTGCCGTTGGAAAATTGCTGCAGCTTAAACACTAAAAGATAAACCTACTGAATTTAGGCCTCTCAAAAATTTAATTTTATTGAATTAAATTATCTCAATACAGTGTTATTTATCAGTGATGTGTTCTGAGATAATCTCTGATCTTAAACAGTCTTCTTTGACAACTAAGTGAACCTAGGTCATGCTAAACCGTTACTTCAAATTTAATTTGCTCTTTACCCTCCGTCTGTTGTATACTATGAGTTAAGAGAGTCAATAATTTTCTTCCGGATTCTATTTAAAGTTCATTCATCAAATATGATGTACGGATTTCGCAATTGCAGACAATAAAATAATGGTGTGAATAAATTTCCAAAGATATCAAAAGGTTGTTACAAATAAATGAGTTATAATAAATTAATTGCTGTCTATAAATGAACATTTGCGCAGATTAACGAAACCACCTGATAACTTTTTCAGTGCCGTTGCTTTTGTCATTATATCAGAGTAATAAGCAAAGTCTACATTGTGAAAAGCTATATCTATTTCCATAAACGCTGTCCTACAAGGACATCTACATCAAAGTTGTTAATTGGTGATACGTACTTCGTGGAGTGACCAACACCTGGCCTCTTAGTGAAATATTTCTTTCATTTGACACCTGACACACATAATACCCGGAGTCCTCGAAGGATAGGGTTGCAGGTAGTTTGAGGATCGAAGACTTGCTCGAGGACGCTGACAAAAGTTTGTTGTCCAGACGATGTTGCCAACCGTCCACGGTAAAGCTTCCCGTACCTCCATCCGTGGCACAGGTCAGAGTTGAGCTTTCTTTGTCGAACGTAGCTACCACATTCGATGGATCTGAAAATAAGAGGAAGACAATTTCTGAGAAAGGTCCATTGTATCTGTCTTCAGATTTACTGCTTATTGCAGGTCAATACAGGTGCGAATCCGCTCTCGAACCATTGGTATTAACTGAAAGGTTAATGGGTTTTTTTAAATAATAATTTTAAATAATATTAATCCGATGTTAGATTATCAGGGCTATAAATTGGAATATATGTTTCCTAGTCAGCATCATTATGGGAATGAAACGTGATAGAACCCAACTTAAAAGATCACATTCGGTGGTTTGGGATACAAACTAATATACATCCATATGGTTCCCTCGATCTCAAGTGTTAGGCGCTTGTTGCGCATGAAAGTACATTTTATTAGCGTGCACTAGGCCAGTCACACTAATTCAACATTACCTACCTCTGGTACCTTCCGTCCCCTCCGACTATCGGCTTTAGTCTCGCCATGACGTTCACATCTATGTTCAAAATGCCTCATCATTTCATACATGGTCCGTCACACAAGTGAATAACTGGACCGTTTTATACAAATGCTAGACCACCATGCCGATGAAAAGTGTAAAAGTGACCTAAAACTACTGTTTGAGTCATACAGCATTGTGAAGTATTTTCATAGTACTTTGTATTGATAATGTGCTCTGAAATAAGAAAGTTTTTTTAAGTAATTTCCTTGATATACTTACACCCAACAGTGAGTTCAACTGTACCCTGATGGCGCCCAGCAGTGTTGTTAACCGTACAAGTGTACGTTCCAGCTGCTGACCTGTGTACATTGACTATTGTGTAATCAGACAATGTACTCCTGGCCTCTGACCTCCCTGACTTTCGCCATTCGTAGCTGGGTGGAGGATTTCCCTCAACTACGCATCGTAATATCGCTTAGTGGCCTTCCAGAGCGATAATTGGTGATGGGCTGACGGGAGCGTCCAGATCTAAAATTTAAGATATTAATTGAAAAAATAGCTGCTAAATAAGCAATAACTGGGTTCTGAGCTACCTTTATGGTATACAGCTGCAATTTGGAGAGGATTAAATCACCTTAAGTGAAACTAAGTAATTCATATACGCATCCAACATTAGGGCTTTGCAACTACCTTCACAATTTGATTAATTTTGCTCGATTTTGGACTCATTTGCATTGTGGGTAGGATTTGGCCATTTTAAATTTTACTTATGTTTTTACCGTCCCTAGTTGCATACGAAACGAAATTTTTACAGTAAATTTTTTAGAACTGTACGCTCCCGTCAGCCCAATGTACGCATTTTGATTGGTAGCTGAAGACTTAATTTGCATCAAATTCGAAAATGTCTACCTATAAGATTGTGCGCCATAAGTAAAAGTATACGTGTATCAAGTTTCACGTTTTTAACTTAGCATTTTTTTAGAAGGATTTTAAAGATTTTTGGGACCTTTCAAAATGCCTGATACTACTATCCCACCAATTTTTAACTCGAAATTTTTAAGTTGTACAAAACAAATTATCACAGTTTGGCATTTTTTTGCCATTTTTGGCCACTAGTTGCATTATGGGTACGGTTTGTTAATTCTAAGTATCACTAAAGTGTTTACTGGCCCTGAAAACATATGAAACGACATATGTTTTTGCAGAACTTTGTGAATTTATAAGAACTTTGAAACTGACAATTTTTTAACTTGAAGTCTTAAGCGGTTCCTAAGATATTAGATAAAATAGAGGATATAATAAAAAATATATATATATATATATATTAATCGGAACGATTTCAAAAGGGCTTCTGGTCATTCGGCTCAGAATTCCTAAATATATCAAACGACAAAGGTGATAAAAAAAGCTTTAACGGTAATTTCCATAGATGTTTTGGGTGGGGTAGAGTTTAAGAGGCGTATTATTAAGCATTAGCAGGTTCATTTCAAAGGTTGTCTGTATCACTAAAACCACATAACTAAAGGTAGAAGAGCAAATGAGAGAGCGGCTAACGTAACAGTCTTCTGCTTTATTGTGACAGCCAGTCTCTCAATAGTTGCCTTGATTTGAATATTGATGCACTACTATTGAGTGGAATTTTACTTTGTTTCTACGTTTCAAAAGCATATTTCTTGGAAACTATTCATCGTAAAAACTTAAACTGCAAATTTTGCACGACAAAGAGCACAACTTGTACCGGGTAATAGTGCCTCAGTTTTTCTAACTTCATGCTAGATTTATTACCGAGTGTTCTGACATGTTTTTATGCATTTGTGTACGGTTTCCTAAGATTGCATAGTTCTAAGCAAAAAATATATATATAACAAATGAGGCACGATATTTAAGTGCAATGTCTATGCTAGAAGCTAGAGTAATAAAATTTATGTTGTAGTTATTGCACTTTGTTGAATAAACCTCTCAAATACACTTTACTTGTCTCTGTCGAAATCAATCTGTAACAGTTTTAGAAAGAATAGTATGATAAATTCACACATTTATAACCGTGAGAATCCAATTTTTTCAAAAATATATATGGCTCTGATTAATATTAGTCCTCCTAAAAGGTGATGAAAATTTTCTCTTAAAATCGACCAGTGGATCAAGCAAGACTTTAAATATGATTTATCAAACTTTGTCGGGTTAATACAACCGTTAATCCGTTTGTGAAACATTAATATTAGCTGTGAGGAAAACATTTTAATAAAGGGTTATATTATTATGTGAATATTGTGTGGTTAATAAACCTTTAAATCGAAAGACTCTGTGACAAGGTGTATATCGAACCTGCTTTAAGAACATAAATAATAAATAAAACAATTAATAATACGGTAGGTCTATAAGTCGTAATAAGAAATTATTGTGAAGGGCAACAATAGGTCCATGAATAAGATGGTGTACAGTAAAACACCTTTGTTTGTATTTTAATTATTTGAACTGGTCCAGATATTAAAATTAAGTTTACATTTTATTTTACATTTTTTTAAAGCTGTCAATTTAAATTTATGGGATTGATTAGCGATCCGTAGTTTTATGGGTCGGGAAACTGTTCATGTTTAATTTTACGGTAAACCGTACGGGGAAATTAACTCTTAAACACATGTTATTATTATTCACATATCTTACATGAACGAATTGCCAATTGTTGAGCAATAATTTATCTCATGGCAAACTACTCTCGACTTCCATGAAAATAAGTTTGTCCTATGGAATAATCGAGATTAAATAAAGATTATTTGAATTTGAAGAACAACGAACTTTCCAACTCACACTGGACATTAGTTGTATCCGTAGCTTCCTTTACACGGAGCACTGATCCGTCACTGTATCTGTTTGATCCGTCACTGTATCTGTTTGATCCGTCACTGTATCTGTTTGCAGCCGTACATTTGATGGTCCTCCTGGGTGTGTCGGGTGTAAACGTGAATGAGCTTGAAGTCTGTTCACTGGCTGTAACACCATCAACACTCCAGCTGTAGGATGGTGGAGGAATGGGGTAATTTAATTTGTTTATTTGTTTATTTTTTTATTTTTTTATTTTTTATTTTTTCCGATGTTAGATCGGATCTCAATAACTGATCATCGGCTAGAGTAGGACAACTGGGTAGAACGCAGAAAATCCACGGCCTTTCCCTGGTTGCTGGCAGACCAACCCACATACAGTCCGAGCAAGTGCTTGATCTCGCGGACCTCTAAGGTGAGGGGGATATGTGGACCACAAACGTACACTTTAAAAATGCTTTTTACCAAGCTTTTTACCACTCCGCTACATAGGCCCATTCATGTAGTAGTGGTCCAACTATATGTAGTAGTGGTCCAATTATATGTAGTAGTCTTCCAACATATTATCCGCAGGCCGTGGCGCCCAGTCAGGCACGATTTCATACCGGGAGAGTGAACCCTTTCGGGGCGTCTGTTCCGCATTTCATTACCGAAATCTTACTGTTCTGTTTTGTTTTTTATACTGATAAGGTTTCGTGGATAATTATATGTCAAAGTATTTTAACAAATCCTTATTTTTAAATAAAATATCTACCCTTTTCAAGTCCTGAATTGTGGCCAAGCTGAGTATTCCTAATAAAACGCTGTTGTCGAGGACGATTTTTTTATACAAGCTGCCTTTACCGCACAATCAGCATATGTTACAGGACAGAAGTTACTGACCCATTGTTTATGTTAGCAAGCATGCAGC
This sequence comes from Katharina tunicata, assembly GCA_032466195.1. Lineage (NCBI taxonomy): Eukaryota > Metazoa > Mollusca > Polyplacophora > Chitonida > Mopaliidae > Katharina > Katharina tunicata. The sequence goes on along the minus strand of JAVFBZ010196385.1, from coordinate 4,699 downwards.
TAAATATTTCAATGTAACTTATTTTACAGTCTATTCCTACATAATATGTTTATTTTTTAAATACCTTAAACGAATATATATTATATGAAAGAAAGAACATCCATAAACACACCCACAATTCTTGGTGTGTTTAGACCCGACACTACCTGATAATATTGCTACGGGCTAAGCTGAGCAGGGAATATTTGCATATTATAAATGCACACATAGAGCTGTTTCGGACTCCTTTTTTTTTTCGGGAATTGGATAATTCTTATTAAACCGAGCGTTTGTTTATCATCAGGCATCGCGCAGACATTTCAGAACCTAGCATTTAGAAAATTCTTGCACCATCTAAAGCCTAATAAGGAGGATCTGGGCGGGAAGGCCGTCGAGGTCCATTTGTTTTCAGATATGACGTTCCAGTGTTTGTTCATCATCTTATCCTACAACCATGGAAACTGGCGTATCATTAGTAATAAACCTTAGTGGAATTGCTACTAGCTTCAGCTTTTTTCCATTGATTTCATTTTTTTTTTTTTTCGAGATCGGCCTAGCATGGAGTCTCTTCCAATACAAATCAGCGTTGCAGTTTGCGTATGTATATTGCTATACATAGCTCGGGACTGGGGATCTGTGGCGCTCCCACAGTCTACCAGTAGAATTTCCCTTTTAAGGACAATTCATTGTTGCAGAGAATTAGATAAGTAATATCAATCTCTATGCCAGTAGATGGCTTTTAATATTCATACTGAATGTCACAGTTTGCTTTAAGTTCCAATCTTAGGGCTTCAGTAATTTCATCAAATCCGTGATTAGTATACAAGGACATAATGTCATAAGTAAAAAATACAGCTTTTAGTGAAATTCTTAGTTTTTAGTGGCATTGATGGATTCCGTAGTGTCGGCACTTTAGGTGCTCTGCTTGTTCACTATATGCAAAGGAAAATAATCCAGGTATCGTCCTAATTATTCCGTAGAGGAATTACACTAGGAGATAATTGGTCTTCCAGGTACCTTAATGTCCGAAACATTCTCTGGGTTTTCTGGGTCTAGGCTATCTAGACATTCTGTCTTTGTGAATTATTGGTAGGAGATATAGATATTGTATAGCTATCGGTTCATACGGATCATACATGTATTTTAAGGTTGAGATATCTAGGATATTCTCCATACACAACAAACACACTAGGTTGAGCACCCTCTTATGTGTAATTTTAATGACAATACAATCAATCTCACTATAGGGTATGCCATCATAGGGTTGGCTATATACGCTTCACGAATGTATTCAGCTTTGCTTATCCGACAGTCGTGCTGTGTTACAAGCATTTAGTGATGATCACTTGCAGTTCCTTTGATTAAAGTATTATTCAGGGAGATTATTTCCCCGGTAGTAAGGCAGCATTAGTCCAATTGTTACTTTTTACATATTTAAAAAATCGTAGTGGCACAGTAACATGTCTCAGCACTATTAAAGGCCAGTTTATGAGAGCTGTCCCGTTTCCTTCTAGAAAAACGGTGTCAAGAATTATGCTGATCTCCACGGTCAACGAAAACATTCTCGTCGCCTGTACTCTTCAAACTAGATAGGTCCCGCCATGTTGTCTTCTAAACTTCTCCTAGGAGCGAGGTTTACACAACGCCACAGCTGAAGGATATCGTTACCCGTTAGTTTGACGTTTGGAAGATTAGGAATTTAACCTATGGTTATATTCATTCCCGACTAATGCTGCCCTAGTTTGTTTCACAACATGAAATCTTTGTGCTTAGCGCAATTAGATTTCTTTTAGAATGTCTTCTTCAGTTTAATAGCTCCCGTGAAAGGTGAAAAGACAACAGATGAACTATCTGAAGCGTCATTTGTTGCAATAGAAGCATTTGTGTGTAAGTTGTATATACGTAACACAGAATTGACAAGTGTAGCTGATGTTAGATGGTGGCTTTTCAAAAAGAAACAAGTCCAATCGGAGGGTTTGCCTCCAACCCTGTGCGCATTGCGCCCTGCAATGTTAATGGCGCACTACCAGGCCATAATTTGGAACAACGATATTATTACAAATCCAACAATACAAGACCCTCAAAGTTTCGGCTGGGAATTGGTAGAAGGCCAATATAAAGCTAGGCTACATTCAGAAGATTCAACGGGCGGGCTCTTTCAAGCCAATCTTACTGGAAATTCACGTTTTCTATGTCAGTTTACGGCTTGCCTCTAGCAAAGCAGTAGCTCACGGAATTCGGAGCTCATACCTTCTGGTATGATGGTAAGTCCAGATTCTAGGACTAGCAAAGCAGTTCATCAATAAAATGCTGGAGGCAAAACTCTGGAAATTCTTTTTATCAGTCCATATGAACACTGTTGGAATAAACGGTACGGGTACGTGCAGGCTTGGAAGTGAAAAAGGGTGTCAGTTATCTTTTTTACACATATAGCTCAAATGAAATAAAATTATATTGGGCGTAATATTTGTTATTACATCAGGACACTCAAATTTCAGTGCGGCATTTGTGAACAGTCGACCACGTGCGCTTCTGCGGGGCTCAAAGCTTTTGAGCACGACAAGCTGAACATAACTAGCTTCCGAGTACTGGCCGTAGCCGTTCGCGCTCTGACAAACTTTTAACTTGACCTAGACTGAAATGCAACAGAACTAAATTTTTGACAGTACAGTGCTTTTGTGCAGTTCACGTATGTAAAAGGACGACTTAAGCATTTTCCAAGAGTTATGTGTGTGTATTTAGACAGGACTGGACTGAATAAGCCGGCATAGCTGCAAAGGCTTGTCGGCTGTCGCAAGGCGAGAATAGTCAGTTGCCGCGAATGCCGCCCGGCTCGTAGACTGAAAACCTCATATATCCTGGCAGCTTAATAAACGATATGCAGATGCCATCTAAAACGATTATAACGTTTCCTCCCCACCTTTGCTAAAAATATTATAAAGGGACAGTCTTTTGGATAATTGTAAATATACGTTGTTGTTGTAATGCCTTTATCACACTATACATTTACCGGGAAATTGTTCAGTCATTGCCGAGAAAAAAACATTTTTACGAGCCGTGGTTATTGAACGAAGTTCGTAAATTCGTTCGAAACCTTAATATTTTCAATATTGTTTATGAAATAAAGAGGATACGTTTTTTGTCTCGACATGAAATACGCTGTTTGTGGTCCTTAGATTACTAGGCCGATACTCTACCACAGGAAATAAGCATACCTTATAATAGACAGTTATGCCAGTTCAAGAGTTCATTGGCAATTTTATGGGCAGTGCACATGCTCTGTAAAAAGGTATATTTTACATTTATGTGAGACTGCGGAATCTTCGCCGTGTGACACAACCTCATCAAAAATCTTATGTTATGTGTGTAATTTCTACATGTACCATCAATGTATGACGTATCATTTTTGTATTTTGTCTACGGTCCAGGGAACATCACTATTGCGACCTAAAGAGCTGGCTAGATCAAGACACGCGGCACTCAGCTGATGTGTCAGTCGCCATTTTCAAATAACATCATCATTGAAGCCAGCTCTGATTTATTTTATTCTTTCACTCTCCAGGTAAGCATCCAAAGTAGTTGTCATGGCAGTTTAGTCCCTAAATGTATAGTTCGTAATGTGATGGGTTTTACAACACCTATAGCACTGTAGATAAAGTGATAATATAAGATAACGATAACGTAGCCAGATGGGACAAAGCTGTGTAGGCCTACACTTTGTGAATTAGCCTTGAACTCTAGCGATTTCATTTATTCAACTTTTTACTCTTTTTCATGAATGTTTTTCATTGGCATGGAATTCATTATGTTTCCTAATATTGATGTTAGCATAAATGCGTACTATTTATGAGCGGTAAACTAGTAAATATTTAGTAATTAGGTTATGCTGTACGGTAAAGTTAATCATAGCGTAGAAAGCTCGTAGACAGGGGCAAGTAACTCTTGACTTCATAATTGATAGTCAGTCACAGAGTATTGTCCCTGCATCATGTGAAATGATGCGTAGTCTCTAATCAGGGGAGGTAACTTTATACTCATATTTGTCTCTAACAGAGTATTGCCCCTGCTTATATGAAATAATGAAGGACGGAAACAAACAACAAATATTCATTTATTTGACTAGTTGAGTACAAAGTACAATCCGCATGGTAGGATAATTGTGAGCTAAACCCCTAGGCTACAAGCTAAGTATATGAATACAGCACGATCAGTAGTATTGCTGAAACTGATGTATTGTTAGCGTACCTTGTGCATAAAATTCACCTGTATTATGTAATATTACGCTGTTGAGGCTGCCGCCATTTTCAAATAACATTATCATTGAAGCCAGCTCTGATTTATTTTAATCTTTCACTCTCCAGACAATCCCGGGTGTGTAACATACACACATAAAGCGTCTCCTTAACACACGAAATGAATGTCTTTTTTTCTGTCACAAAATTGACAACACGTTTCCTGTACGGGTTTTTTTTTTTTTTTTTGTCTATTATTTTGCACATGTGTTTTGATTGAACGGAAAACAATATGGATTCATGTCCATTGTAAAGTAAATGTCAGACATTATTTATTTAACAGTACTTAGCCTTTCGTTCGTGCTTCGGGATAACGCAAGTCGGGAAGTCCTGAATTGTGGCCAAGCTGAGTATTCCTAATAAAAAGCTGTTGTCCAGGACAATTTTTTTATACGAGCTGCCTTTACCGCACAATCAGCATTTGTTAC
>JAVFBZ010196363.1:0-14116 GCA_032466195.1 Katharina tunicata | reverse complement strand
GAATATGAGATAATTTCTCGGCTTTAATTAGTCGATATCCCTGTGCCAGTGTGATTACTCTTGACAAAAATATATCTTGTTTGAGTGGCATTTAGAAGCTGGTTAAATTACAAAAACATGATGACTGAGATGGATTTTATTCTATATCCAGAAGTTGAAAATCCATCTCAGTTGTCATGTTTTTGTAATATATATATCTGACAAAATTAGCTTTCTATTTCCCTTTGAATGTTCTTACTTTTGGCCATGTTTTTTAAATGATCAAAAATTCAATATTTTCAGTGCATTAAAGTCTGTAAGAAGAAAGCGACCATTTGTGATTTCAAGGTCAACATATCCAGGCCAAGGTCAATATGGAGGTCATTGGAATGGGGATAATGAATCTACTTTCTATGACATGTATAAGTCCATATCTGGTAATAAATTTTTACCCTTTTCTGCTGATGATTTGAATGACCAATGCGCTCTTAGTTTTGTTATTTGTTAATGAGTTAATAACCATATTACGGATTATAAATAACATTTCAAGTACTTCCTTCAACTAATTACTCCTTGATTTGTTTGGTTTAATTTTATACGGCTCTGAAATTTACCAAAAAGGATGTAAATTTTTGTCCTAAAGGTAGCCCTGCTGTTTACTTTGTAATCTGTATGTTGTTGGGTCACCACTGAAGAGTTTAAAAATATTTAAATTTTCTCACACATTGCTATGCATTTAAATATTGTAATTACACTGCTCGACTCGATCATAACCTGTACTGGGTGTCAACAAAAGTAAGGCAGAATTTGGACAGCATTTCAATAGTAATTGCCATATGACATAATCTCTCTATATGGGTAAACATACCCTTAAATATGGTAAGCCGGAGTAAGCAAATGACTAAAGCTGCCTCTGTCCTGTAGCTAACTCAATATATTCTGCATTTCATTACAGCAATATTGAACATGAATATTTTTGGTATCCCCATGGTTGGGTCTGACATTTGTGGTTTCCGTGGAAATGCAACTGCAGAACTCTGTCAACGCTGGCAACAACTTGGAGCTTTTTATCCCTTTGCTAGAAACCACAACAACCAAAATAACAGAGTAAGCCGGATGAAGAAAGATTTTTTTTATTTCCCTAGGTTTGGGTAAAGTGCTTAATATTTTATTAGTACTATAAAAGAGATCTGAAACTGACTTGGTGGCAATTATGGAAACATTTCAGTTCACTAGATGAGGAATTTTTATGATGTGAACTTGATTTATGTACAAGAGCTACCTGTATTATAAACACCTCACCTGAGAGTACAGTTGTGTATATTGTGGTTGAAGAGGAGTCATTCCCCTTGAAATAATGCTAAATTTCATGCTTATTTCATGCTAATAATGCTTATGCTTATTCCAACATTTCATTTAATTTATTCACCTTAATTGAAAAGAATATACATATACAACTAGGGCATTAGACAAAGATAAAAGAATGACGAGAATAACGTCCATAGGACTTGAATTAACTTAACTCAGTCCATACAATATTTTCAAAAGTAGAGTTTCAACCCAATTGTATTAGGAAGGGAACATCTTATTCAATGAGTTGGCAGGCAATTACTTTTCTTTTCAACAAGTCTTTTTCCCAGTGTTTTTGAAAACGATATTCAATTCATTGATTGATTGAGGGGTGTTGAGGGCTGAGCACAAGTGTATTTAGAGTATATAACACAACCAAACCACTTCAAGTGAAAACTCTGTTGGAAAAACAATGTTCTTCAAGTTCTTAGTACTGCTGCTTGAATGTTAGCTACAGAACTGTGCCATGCTAAAACATTGTAATTCCCGCATCGTACAGGGCCATTCAGAGCACACAATTTTGAAACTTACCGTCTTATTCAATACTTTTTATACATTTTCTCCAATTCTTTGTTTAGTTTTTATCAAAATATTGTATTTGAAGTAACTTCTGAGTGCGAAAAATTCGTTATGCGGCAGTAATTGCAAAACAAGTCGAGTGATAAGGGGAGATTTTCAAATTTGGTTGCCATCTTGCTACCTTTGTTGAAAAATTAGCTTTTACATGTTGTCTGCATTTTTGATACATAAAATATCTCTCAATATACCAAACAGAATTATAAATCACTTAATTGGACAAGTTAAAACCCATAAGTGCCAAAACTAAAAATTACACATTTTTGTTCAGTACTGTTCTGTATCGTTATATATGGATTACGTAGTAGTCTAATAACGATACAAATCTCTGCATCTACTTGAATGTAAGTTTGAAGCATATTGCTTTTTATCGGAGGGCTTTTATTCAGTAACTTGAGGTAGCATTTGGGCATGTGGACTTTCAGCTTATCTTTATATTTGTGTTACAGGATCAAGATCCGGGATCTTTTGGTGACTCAGTGGCAGCATCATCCAGGGAAGCTCTGGAGATCCGATACCAACTTCTACCCTACCTCTATACTCTCTTTGTTAAAAGTCATCTCTCTGGAAGTACTGTGGCCAGACCACTCTTCTTCGAGTAAGCCTTCCAACATTTAATACATGTATGTATATGTAGATAAAATATCAGGATTCACTTCACTGATTTAAAGCGACATTTACCTGCTATTGAATAACACTTTTGCTTTTACAGTTTGTTCCATGGGTGGTTGGTGGAAGTTTTCTGTGCCATGGTGCTCTCTGAGCTAAGAAGCCTCAGGAAGCTGATTTGTTGTGTTGTCCTCCCTTTTTGTCATGTAAATGTCCTTAAAAAGGGTTGATAGTGTCATTTAGGGTGGTTTCCTTCACCCTGTAGGCTTATGTGCCATCATGAGTGAAAGAACGTTAAGTACTTTGAATTCTCCAATCAATCAATCAATCAACAGTTTGTTTTGTTTTGAATTATTTTGGATCAATTAAAATAATTTCTTTAAGTGGCATTAAGAAGCTCTAGGTAAGCTGTCGAAACGTTGTGTGAAATAATAAAGAAGAAGTTGATATCCATAAAATCTGTGTTCCAATAATTAAAATAATGTTTAAGACACTGCAGAAAAACGTTTCTATTTCACTAATTGGACACCTTACAAACTGAACAAGTTTAAATTAATGTCACAAATTATTGAAAATATATTTTTTTAGTTTTTCTCTCCAAGAAACATAATAAAAATTAGATTAGAAAAAAACCCAGCTTAAATGGCAGTATTATAACTGCAAGTGGTTGGCTGGAGCTTCCTATGCCCTGGTGCTCTCTGGTCCAAGGGGCACAGTTTACATCCTGTCCTTCTTGTGGTATCCTCATCTGTAGCCAGTATTGTTGACAGGGGTTTCCTTCACCCAATGGGCTGGCATGCCGTCATATACGTGAAATAAGCTAAATTACAATGTAAACCTGCATCAATCATTCAAGCATTATTATAGATCTCTAAATTTATAAGAGAATGATTTATCATGTAAGACACCAAGTACGCTGGCAATGCACAGTTATATACATGTTGGGTCAGCGTCTATATTGAAGTATATTATAGAGGTAACATACATGTACACAGCCAAAAATGATGTATTCAGAATTTAACTTGTTAACATTGAACCAATCAGAATTTGATATATAAAAAAAAGGTAGGTGCCTAATCACACTATGAATGAATTGAGTGCTCTTTGGAGTGTAAATTTTGCATTTTTTCTTGACAGGTATCCCTATGACCTAGCCACATACAACATTGACAAACAATTCCTGTGGGGTCCAGCTCTTTTAATATCCCCTGTATTACAACAGGTAACGTTCCTTGCTCAGTTAAGAAATGATTTTGGATGGAGAAATAATTTGACAGGCTGGGAATAATTTAAAAGACTAGATTTAAAAGTTAGAAATATTTATCGAAAACTGGACATACGTGTTTGATTTCATTGTATCAAAATGTTGTAACAATAATTTGGAGTTTTGCTCAAAAGTTGACAAAATTGCACGAAATGAGACATTTTGCATTGACTTAAAGGACAAGTCCAGCCAATTTCGACAAAAACATATTATTTTTCATGTGTATTTGGAATGACAACTGACCATGTCACATTTGCAACCGAGAAAGCATACTGGTTAATTACTTAATTTAAAACCAAGAAGTGTGACGTTATTGTTTGCAGTGCAAATATATCCTGCTTCTTTATACATTTGTACACCGCCGTCATATAAGTGAAATACCCTTGAGCACAGCATTAAACACTAATTCATCAATCAACCTGTAAGGTTTTCAAGATAATTAAAGGGTTTCTGTCTGTTTAATGATTTTATTGTCAAAGACCCAAATATTTCTTATTGATTTGATTCATTACCTGTATTTCTCTTATTTTTTTTTTATCCCTGACAGAATACATTGAATGTGGATGCATACTTTCCAAAGGGTGTTTGGTACAATCTCCATACAGGCAAACCTATAACCTCTGCAGGCCAGATCATTAACCTACCAGCTGCTTTAGATGTTATTAATCTCCATGTCAGAGCAGGGTTTATTTTACCAACGCAACATCATGCACTCACAACGATTGAAAGGTAAGTATAAAGGTGCAGTTGTTTTTAGACATTTGCTTGTGGGTTTCACCTTTCACCTTTGGGACATTGTGTGTTTCACCTTTGTGCAATCATTAAAATGTGAAATGATTTACAACTCTTTTGTCGAGTTGGAATTTTAGCCTTTTTGAACCTGTGCTGAAGAAGAAGAGAGTTTTTTTCTTGGTGTTTTTTTTGTATATATATATTTTTAATCTTTCTAAAAAGAGAATTATTGTAGAATTCTGAAACCACTTTATACTTACCCTAAATGCTCAACAAATTCGACCTCTATGGACACCTGTTTCAAGTCATTTATTGAAGGTATTAATGTGAGATTGGAACTAAAACTTATATTTTCTTGTAGCTTAAAGTGTGAACTTCTTAAAAATGTTAACAGTGTGTTTCTACACTTCTTAAACTTTTCATAAAATGTAGTTTTATAAGTGGTAAATGGGGTCGAATTTGTTGAGCATTTAGGGTAAGTGAAAAAAATGTCTAGTATTAGATTAGTTGATGTTGTAACAAATACATTATTTTTCCCTTTATAGACATAAAATATATTTGAATTAAAACTGATATGATTTTCCATTTTACAGCCGAAAGAATCGTTTTGAACTAAGAGCTTATCTAGACACCAATGGTGTAGCCAAAGGGGAGATGTACTGGGATGATGGTGATTCCATTGGTAAGGCATTCTTCTCTTTCATTAACGGTTTTGTACAAAACGGTCAAGAAAATATACTGCTAGTCAATCACTCAATTCACTGCTGAATGCCCTTCAATGTTACTGCTCATCCCCTTCAAATGGACTGAATCCCTTTCATTTCATACTGAACACACCTTCAATGTGACTGAACCCCCCTTTATTGTCACTGCCGTACCCCCTTCAATGCACTTGAACCCCCTTCATTGTCACTGCTGAACCCCCCTTTATTGTCACTGCCGTACCCCCTTCAATGCACTTGAACCCCCTTCATTGTCACTGCTGAATCCCCCTTTATTGTCACTGCCGTACCCCCTTCAATGCACTTGAACCCCCTTCATTGTCACTGCTGAACCCCTCTTCAATGTGACTGAACCTCCTGTATTGTCATTTGTTGTGGTATTCTGTTTTTTGTCCTGTAAATGTGTATTGTGGCGTCTTCTATTTTGACGGCTTCGCTTTGGGTCGTTTCCTCCACTCATTGGGCTGACACGCCATCATATAAGTGAAACAACCTTAATATATAAGAATGGCATAAAACCCCAATCAATCAATCCAATAGGACAACATCAAACAATAATCGCATAATTTAAATCTGCGAATGTTTTATTGTTACAGTTTTATTTTTGTTTTACAGATTCTTATGAACAAGGACTGTATTCCGTAATAAAATTTATGGCAAGTGATGTAAGTAGTGTTTATACAGTTTGAGAGTTGACAGGGTAAATCAAATAACGCTTAATTCCCTCGCTTAGATGGCAATTGCTACCTTCGATTACTTCGCCTCACTTAAATTTATTTCTCAATAAATTGTACCTTCATATGTTACTAAAAACAAGACAATATTAAACTTTACATAATTGGTTCTGTGTAACCTGTTAGGTGATTGTTCTACTGACATCTATATTATGATATCTTTCTATAAATGTTTGGGGGTGGTTGGCAGGGGCTTACTGTTGCCCCTGGTGCTGCGTTAGCAAAGGGGATAAGGATGCCTTTTTGGTGTGGTGACCTGGGTTTCCCCATTAAATGGCCTTGGAGGTCTTGTGTGTTTGCCAGTGTTGTTCAAGTTGGTTTCCATCAGCCATTGGGCTGAACGCTGCAAAATTATCCGCAGCCGTACCCGTTTCCGCATCCGTACAAATGAAAACGCTGCTTAATGGTGTAAAACTCCAATCAAACAAACAATGTAAACGTTTGTTTCAGTCCAGACAAATACATGACAAATTCTGGCTTATTTCTGTATAAAATTAATAAATGAGAGAAAAAAATAGGACTCACAATGTGTATTCCAGTCTGGTCCAGGTTAGAATGGATTAAATTGTGTATTAGTATGGGACTATAAGAGACGAAACTTTAGGTTTGAACGTATCCATTGTGTAATCAGTAGGGTGTTGGATCAATCTGTGGACAAGTCAGATTTGAGATTGAAAAAAACATTCACCTTTAGCATCATATACAAACTACAAAGGTAATAACATTGACTTGTAGACATTGTATCAGAATTCTGTTATTCTATGCAGCATTCTAGCTGGATGTCTGTAATAGATATGGTCCACAGAGAAACAAAGTAATCTATTTCTAGGGAGAAACATTACATACATGCACTTCATAATCTGAACTGCAGGCTAATAATTAGCAAGAACCATTTTATAGGATGTATTTGATAAATATTGCACACAAAAATTTTTGTAACTGATTTATGTTGTGTTTTCTTTATTCGCAGGGTTCTCTTAACTGTCTACCAGAGAAGGCCGGCTACCCAGCCATGTCGTTACTAGGGTCTGTCATCGTGTATGGTGTTAAACAACAACCAACTACTGTCACATTTAATGGAGCAGCTCAACAATTTTCTTTTAATGATCAAGTGAGTGAAATTTATATTTTCTGATGAGATTCCAGTGTATTCTTTTACTCATGTGATCTCTCCACTTAATTGCAGCACGAAGTGAATTATATGTTACTCATATATGTTGTTGGTGGTGTTGAGCAGTGCTCAAGATGGCTTCCTTCACTTGCTTACCTGGCACCCAATCATTTGTGTGGAATAACTTTAAGTATGCCAAATAACTTTCAGTACGTACGCCATTCAAATTGCGCTGTTTTGTCCCCAAAAAGTTGGCAGATCTTTGCAGTACTTCAATAATGCTGTCCTCCACATTCTAGGGTTTCTCAGCTCATAACATAGTTAAAAATCATAATCTTCAGCCAAATAGAATACCAAATGTATAAATATATATATGGCCCTGCTAGTCAGACTCAAGTTGAAATCCCAGTGGAGGCTAGCAAAATTGTCCTTCTCTACATTTGTTAAAAATATATATATATTGATATATGTAGTATATAACAAACATTATAGTTACCCGTACATGTTGCTGAAAACAAATTAATTGATCCCATTGATTTTATTGCATGTTGATTTGGCTAAACAATCATGGTTTTATTTTTGTTTTTCATTTCAGATATTAACAGTTTCTAATTTGGTTGGAGATCTTTTAAAACCTTGTGCTTTAACATGGAGATGAGACAAACAACTGTTACCAATCAATAATAAATAGTCACTCATAGTAAATAATGTTAAGTGAGCCAACAGTATCATTTTTAAATATAAAGCTATGAAAGTGTTTTTCTTTTTTTCATATTATATCAGCTAGATTTTATGGTCTGTAATTTGTTACTATCTATGCAGCATCTTAATTTTAGCACTGAGTATGATCTTTAAGCAGATCGCAAAGAAACAAATTGACGCAGTAAAAATACCCAAAAAGCTTATCGGGAAATTCCGGTGAAAATTATGTAATGGTACACTTCAATGAACAAAGGTGTCATGTATTCTTTAATCTAACCTCGCTATGGCAGGTGCTTGGTGGGAGCCTCCTGTACTCTGATGCTCTGAGCTAAGGGGCATAAGTAAGCCGATTTGTATGGTGTCTTATTTTGAGTACTGTCCTTGTATGTTGCTAGTGTTGTTGAGGGTGGTTTCCTTCACCCATTTAGCTGGCAATTCGTCATATGAGTGAAATTATGTTAAGTTCAGCGTAAAAACCCAATCAATCAGTACCTCGCTATGCTTAGCTGGCTTTATACCTAATCATTTTTGACCTGTATTTATTTTTGGCATGAGTGAAATTATTTACACGTGGTTACATAGCTCTCTTTCATCACTATTATTTTAAAGCTGTGGCAGTTGCCGGTGCTTTCATCAATGTATGTATGTTGTAATTCATCTCTGAGCTTGATTGAGGATAACAAGAACTATCCATGGTCAAGAATGTGAAGACATCCCCAAGACAAACCCACATACATCAATGACCTATTAATATTTACACATGTTTAAAATGTAATAATATCGTTTAGGATGTAAGATTTAAATTTTCCTCAGTATATTATTGATAAAAATCAAATGAAAACAACTTTTCCAGTTAAAAGAATTAAAACTATATCAGAACTAATAGCTCTGAAACTATTCAATTTGATTTATTGACAATGATGCAGTTAAATAAATTCACATGATATTTTTTTCAAAATATATTATATGTGTGCCAGGTGATTTGGAAAGTATATTTTGTAGTATCAGAAAGCAAATTACCTAAAAAGGTAAGTATAACCGGAGATACTTGATGCTACTGCAAATTTGTGTTATATTGTCTCTTTTTTGTCTATTTACTTTTGACGTTATCTTGTTATAATATTTTGAAGATTTTTCGGTATTTTTTTTATAAATCTGTACAACAGAAAGTTTCTTGCTAGTATTTGAGTAATAGGATTTTATACAGTTCATGTATATACAAAGTAAGCACTTTTATGCTTACATTTTTTTTACAGTGTATAATGTTTATTTTTATACATGTGCATAAAAATGTCTTCCATTAACATTCATATGTCTTTAGCCTTATTTCTTCTCCTTAGTATTTACGACCATTGCCTTAATTTGGGGAGTTGAAGTTTCGGAAAGAATTCTTTAACTCGCACGGATTACTATTCCGGACCCAAACGACAACAGCCGAGCGATATTCCGATGTTACCTTGACTAAGACAAATCTTTCCCAACTTCACTGTCATGTGGAGAAAATCTTCCCAGATTCTTCTACTTGTACTTAAAATGTCATCATTGAAAAGTTTGCCCTTGCAAAGCACCAGGTTCAAACGATTGTTGTATAACGTCACGTCCCATTATAGTTTTCTTTGTTGTGCTGTTTATTTAGTGCCTGTTTTAACAACCCAGCCTAGATTGTTTTTTCCAAAGACGAAATCACACCAAAAATTTATGATAGGAACTTTAGGAAACAAAAGTGTGTCTTTCCGAGACATGCAGCCCTAACATTTAAATGCTGAATGGTGGCCATCGCAAAAACTATCAGGAAAAACAGCTAGATACCTTAAGCATAGCTAGCCATCAACGGAATTTGATTGAAATGGGGAAAGTGTCCCCGAAAACTTCATAAAAATAACTTTTTGTTATCTGTTTAATACGTTCGAGTGAGTCTGTTTCAATTTTACTGACTTGCTCATCCTGCTTGGAGAATTACGTACCTAACATTCTCGTTTTGAATCGTAGAAAGCCATTCATTGCGGAAGTTCCGCTAACAATCCCACGAATAATAATTGTAAAATCCATTTGTTAGTACATCAGCGAATAAAGAAAACAAGCCGGTCAATTACAATACACTGTTCTCTTTCTTTAAAAAAGAGCTAAAACTCCATTTAATTTGCTTAACTAATGAACATTTATACAGAATCTATTATTGATGTCTTGTATTGTACCATGTTATGGTATTCAAGGTGCATTGTTGGCCAAACAACGGGGTAACATTTGTTAAAATTAGACTAGTAACAACAAGCCTTGTCTCGCTTCATGAATGTAAACCGAGCAAGTTTCACCGCTTCGAAACAATCATATCTGATGATTAACATATGTGAGATCCACTGAGAGATGTTTGACCTTTTCGGTATCGTTCTTCAGAGTCGAACCTTTCCTGGTGATTTCATTCTAATGGAAGATTTTGACGTCACGATCTCTGCACGCGTCTCTTGGGTTAAGTCATGAATGAATGGGCTGTTGGCTCAGATAGTACTCTCGTATCTCACACCTGTTACACACGTGGTAGAATAACACCACTCTACTAACACGTTATGCCATTTATGTTGCTGCCAGGTCGATGTATCCTGTTGACCCATATAGGTAAACTACTTCTACCATACAAATCTCTTCAGTTTGGCCCTCGAACACTGTACATCTCTGACAGTATTCGTTTTCGTCGAAATTTCTAAAATCTATGGATAATATTTTACAGGGGCTGTAGTGTGAACTAAGTTTAAATTTTTTATTTTTTCTAGAAAGCAAAACTATTTTTTTTACGTTCAGCAATTTATTTAAAAAATAAACAGGAGTCTAACTGTACATTTTAAAATGTAAAAATTAGAACTGATAGTTAATAATTCTTATGTATTCAAATTCACTTTGTCAAGACAGAACAGTTATTCTTTTCAACAGATGCAAAGGAGGAGGAATTAAAAACAAGTGATTTTGAAGTTAATTCGGTTATTTGTTAAAAAATGCAGATTGTTAAATTGGATTTTTGCCTTAACTTGCCCTCTATTGGTTTACTTTGAACTATTCCAAATTAAAAAACCCAAATTCAAGGGTAAATTTACAGTTTTTCCCCGTCTTTCAGAACCATAGTCCATCAGCAGAGACACAGCTTAGCAGTTCTATTATTTAGCAATCATTCTCCAAACGCCATCCAGTTATCAAGACGGCTTTCTTCTTCTCGTTGGAGGTTTTTGACACGGTTCCTAAAAATTGGCAGCTCGGTTTTGTAAACTTCTGTCATCTCGGCCTGTTTTATCTCTCCGTTTGCAGTCTGTCTATTACGTTTACCATGAAGTGAACCTCGTTTCCCCTTTACTATGGTCAGATTCTGTAAGTTTCTTCGCTTTGATTTTGGGGGTAGAAAATGTTTTCTTCTGTCGGACAGAGACGGCGCTGTGGACGACCAAAGAAACATGGTAACCTCCTGCTGTTAGGTCAGTTGCAATCTGACTGTTTCTTATTGCTCGGAGGTCGTGTCTTCCTTAACTCGGTTAAACTTTTCTCTTCATCGATGCCAACTGAAGCAGACAGCAGAAAATCTTTACAAATCTTCCCTGACTGCTGAAAACTGTCTTTGGGGAAGGTAGTCTTGTGGGTTGAGCTCTGTTGCAGTCTGTTTCTCTGAGACCTTTCCAAGGATGTACCAAAGTACAGGCCTTTTCTTCGATCATCTGGTGATGAATGGGGTGGGTAGGTTGGACATCCTTTTACTCGCCACTCCACTTGAAAGCCTTTTTTCCGATTCATTTTTCTCCCCCTTCTGTCATATTAAGAAAGACTTTAATTTACTTCTGTTATCTTGATAATTTCGACATGGATCTTTGAGACTTTGGATGTACTATATCCCATAATATCGCCACAAATCGCCAAGTCAACTGCACAGTTTTGCAGCATGTACGGAATTTGACATGTCATAACCAAGGACGTTATAAACTTATCCCCAAAGTTTTCTGGATCGAGTGTTGTTGAAATTGCATTATGCATATGCTGGGACCTAAAATGTAGGTCCCATGTATATGTTAACAATTCGTTTGAGAAAGAGTTTTGATTCAACAGAAGATAAATCAAACAGCATGAAATGAATCGTCACAACGTGTCGAAAGAGTTTCTCTGTGAGTTGGTTCGATGTGGCAACCCTGATATTAACTCATAGTGGTATAGAATAACATAAGATATTATGGATGACAACTTTTGTTATATTTCGGGCACAACGTTTCGGCCTAGATGCTAAGGCCGTTTTCAAGCATTTTGTATCTAGACCGAAGCGTTGTGGTGGCTTTGAAAATCACGTTTTTTCAAGCAATGTCACCGTAAAGTTCTCATATTTATGAAATACCCTGAGGTATTTTGTTGAACATGAACCAAAGTTAATTAACAAAATGTGTACAATTCCGCGCCATCGTGGATTTAGGGAAATGATTTTGTTCACAGGTTTGGAAGGAGTAGCATATAAGATGACTGAGATCGAAACAACAAAACAAATACTCTCTTTTTAATAATGCCACATTAGAGAAAATGCAGAATAGCCGGTTGTCTGTAATTGCGATATATCCCAAAACGATTCAAAGCTTATCAAGCACTTGTCATGACTTGATTTCACTTTGAAAAAGCTTGTATATGCTGAATGTAACGACTGTTCAAGTAATCGCCAACGATATAGATTTATTTCACGTTGTGCATCTCAATACTAGAACGATAGGCCTACATGTTGAGCCATGTCTGTTTCACAAACGGAAATAGTTTTATAGCACTTATACCGGAAAGGGGCAATTAACATGCTCGCAAAACTGGAAGAAGTATAATCGACCAATCATGGAATATATCAGTTGCTTCGATTAACTATTATATAAGGCCCAGTGGAACTGAAGCACTAATTAACTATCTAACTTTATCCATCCTCATTGCATACTTATGTCATACATATTGTATGTCATAAATATTTTAATCCTAGAATAGTATATATATAGCATATGCAGGCAAATCTAAATGCAAAGTACTGGCGCGCATAAATCTATTTGAATGCGCCATCCAAACCAATATAAACTTAACTAAGCAGTAATTGACCTCCTGTTTGACGCACCCTCATTGGTTGCTTGTTGGCTGTCGGAATGCTTCCTCTTAATTCCATTTCCTTTCCAATAACTATACAAATGCTTATTGTACATGTCTTATATTTATCTTTCATATGATTGGTGTCTTCTTTCATGGCCGAATAAAGCTGGGATCATGGTAAAGTAGTCTACATTTACCTACAAAGTGACAGTGTCAATTGTGCCTTCCATATAAGGACGATAAACGAATATATGAAAGGGCAACAAAAAATACATATCAACTATTAGCTTTATGTCATACGAACACACGATATTTTATAACTCAATTTAGTTATAACAGTCGTTACAAATTATCTTGTCCTCGACAACGGAAGAAATACATATGATCATATGGGACAGATCAATTGCATTGCTTTACGATTCAGCTATCAGCCAATGAAACTGAAGCATTAATTGATAAAATATTTCAAAGATTCGCTTTTGCTGGTGCCCTTATATATTTACCAACCATTTCATTGTTTATATTTACACACTCCAATGCCAATCTTGTTATTTATTCTGACCTATATTTTGTATCACACGCAGAAAGCAGAATCGGCATGTTTATAATCAACGTTGAGTGGTTCTAGTCGGTTAGAATTATTGAGAAAATAGGTACTTTGAAAAGTTCCCATCAGAGATTGTCCATTGCCAACATTATACACAGAAAATTATTAATAGCATTATATTTGACCCGTTTTATCGAATAGACTCTTGTTATATTTCTGTGAAACACCTTAAGTTACTATTTGAAAGCAATTGGTTTGACTATTTTTTTCTCAACCTCGATAGTTCCACACTTCACCTAGTATATGAAGATATTAGGTAAAGAATAGCTCCCTTTTTTTTATATGTATATCTATTCATGAGTAGCCTATTTAAAATGAATTCAATCTTATTTTGCTCTTTAGTTAAATTCTTTCTTTGTATTTTGCTGTAGACCTATAGCCTATATAATTTATTCGGGTTGGCGATGTCATGGTGAGATTTCCGCGATGAATATTTATTTTCAGTTTGCCTTTCGGACACCACAGTTTTTACGCTCGTATAACCAGCGTTTTGTCACTACTCATAGCCTAACCGCTGGTTGAAAAGGCAGACAATGCCGTGTATTGTCGCCAGAGGGCTACCGAACAAATATAATTATTCAACTCTGGTATGCCAAAGAATCTCTCGATTGAAGTCACAGTGTTTTCGTCTAAACTTTGCTCAGACATTTTACA
>JAVFBZ010196353.1:0-14118 GCA_032466195.1 Katharina tunicata | reverse complement strand
TATAACTTATTAATTAGCCTCTGTGCCTGAGATTTAACAAGTTAGACTGACTGAAAGTCTTATTGTTTTTGATATATGTGATTGACTAACTCTGCAGACTCAAGTGGTGCTTTATTGTATATCTTAGGGGTAAATGGTGGCTTCCAAAGAAATACCTGCTGCTTGTTAGAGATTTATTTTACTTTGAGCCAGAGCGTGTTAGATATATAAAACAGAGAAGTATTGCTCAAGGTATTTTATTTTACATGTTTAGAGAGGGTTAGATACAAACAAAGATTCCACAGACTGATTGATTGGAGTTTAACGCTGTGCTCAACGGTATTTCACTTATACGACGGAGGTGTATTACAAAAGCAGATGGCAACTTAAACAACCAAAAATGTGAAGTCGCTTAAGTGTTATCTCTGTTGGAAAGATAATGCTCCTCCAGTGCTAAGAATGACAGCATGAATATAATCTGGAAACATACTGCCCTTAGCCAGAGGGCTGCAGACAATGGTGAACATCCCTTATCTACCGATGGTAGACTGAGCAATTAGAACTTATTCTGTGTACAATGAAGAGGACTTCACAGTTTAACACTCAACTAGCTAAGCCCCACACAGGTACTTGCATTTATTTCTCAGTATACAGTTGAAAAAAAAGCTATAAGCATGTGATATATACTCAAGTACTTGCTGAATGATTTGTAGTATGTTTCTTTTGTACAGGATTTTTATGACAATATTTCTAATACATATTAAAAATAGTTATGTGAATAAAAAATGGATTTAGTGCTTTATGACATATGAAACAAAATTATTTACATATTTGATTAGTGCTTAACAATCTTCTAGTATTTCAGTTATATGACAACTTTGCAGTCCAACCCTAAACCAACTGAGCCATGGCCTGGCCCCATATTCAACTAAAGAGAAAACACACCTATATTAAAGCAGTGCTTGTACAAACTGATTTTAATTTTTTTTGCTGGTTGTACGCCTACTCAAGGTTATTTCAGTAAGGCACTTGCAGCTTCCACTGATCACTTGCACCCAACTCAACAAAAAAAAATGGCATCTTTCTGACAGTTAAAATACACGAAGCCAACTACATGTATACCACATACCTTATATTCCATGGAACATCGTCTTCTTCAACTCTTGCTCTCTTGTTTGACGACGCATCACCTTGATCTTTATGAAAAGTTAACAAAATTAAATCCACAAGCTGAATGGATGTTCTATTTCCAATCCATAATAAGATACCCACTGATAGGAATATTTGCACGTACCTGATTGATTCATTAAACATACCTGATTGATTCATTAATGCTGTGATTGATCTTTAGTTTGATTTGGGTTTCACGCTATACTTATCCTAAATCCTTAACAAATACTACCTCTAAGGGCACACACTTTAAGTAATTTATTGAATGTTTTAGTGTGAATTTGGAACTAAAACTTTCATTTTCTGTTAATTTAAAGTCTGAACTTCATAAAAATTTCAAATTACATGTCTACACTTTTTACCCTTTACATAAAATGTAGTTTTATAAGTTGAATTTGTGGAGCATTTAGGGTATGTTTATTTCTTATATGAAGGCTTGTCAGCCCAGTAGGTGAAGGAAACCACCCTCAAGAAAAAACAAATAATCTTCCAGCACAGCTTAACCTGTGTCTTTACACTTATTTATTTATTTATTGCTGTTTAACTACGTATTCAAGGGTACTTTACTTATATGAAGACTTTGCGCTACCGGTGTATTGTGGAAAACGGTGGAGAACCACTCCGCGAACTCTGCAGATACCAGAAAACTTCACTTCTAAACCTAAGGTACAAAGGGGGAATCGTAACTATTCCGGATTTACACTTTCAGTGTTAGCTCTCTTGAGAGACAACATTCCTTAAGTGCTAAGAATGACAGCTAGAATGTAATCTGGAAAAATACCAGCCTTAGCCAGAGGGATTCACATACCGAAAGACAGTTCAATTCAGTGCCAGTGGTAATTGGTAAAGAAAGCAAGTGAAATCCTTAAAGTGAGTAACAATTTAAAAAGAGCATATACGGTTTGAGGTGCAGCCCACAGTGACAAATGACTTTTGAAAACTAAAGCCTGAAAGAGTTGATCAAACTGCTGTTATTTTTTAAATTCTACAAATCACATCTGTTATATTATTATTCTTTAATGATTTAACGTTGACCGTCTTCAATTTTGTTTCTTGTATTACACATGTGAAAGAGATTACTTATCATACCTTGATTTTCTCTACGTTTCTTCTGAAGCGGATCGGCTGTAGGGTTGGCTTTCTGAAATATCAATTAAGGTCACTGCTTGAATGATTTCTTCTTGAAGTTGATTAGTCTTTACAATCATATTCAATAGCATTACACTTACTTGTTGGTACTCACAGGACGTAACAGTGTGGGACATTGAGAAGAAACTTCTATATCCGCTGATATGACCGACACTGCACAATGAAAGGGGGTCCTCATCCCAAGATTCACCCTTTTGTAAAATGTAAAGCTATGTCACAAATTTTAGCTTGCTCAGCTTTATTTTTAAATTTACTGAATTGATCGTTTGATTGGTTTTAAACACAGTGACTATTATATAAAGAGTAATTCACTTAAAATATGCCTTTATATTTTTTGTCAGAAATAGTAGACCCTTGAAAGTATTGGGCCCTTTTTCTCTGTCACCTGTCAGAATTTTTTTTGTAACAATGAATCAATGACAAAGCCACTCTCCACATACTTTAACTTTTAGGGAGCTTCCTCTCCAAACATGACCCTCTAAAGCAGTCATGGCATCTTCACGATCCTTCTCGCATCTACAAAATACAAACAAACATAGAATCTGTTAGCCCAGTAAACAGGACTTTGGGTTTTACGCAAGGCTATTTCACTTATATGACGGCGTGCTAGCCCAATCGGTGAAAGAAACCACCGAAACGAAGCTGGCAACAAGCAAAACAGGGCAAAACATTTACATAATGTTAACAAAACAGGACAGTCCGCACCACAACAAGTCGGCATCCTCTACCCCTTAGCTCAGAGAGTGCCAGGGGACAGGAGGCTCCAACCCAACCACCCGTGATCCTGCTCAGAAAAAATGCGAATAACTCTGGTGAAAGCATACTCACAGAATTGTTCTCAAGTTCAACTTTTGAAATGAAGATTAAAATAAACCATACTATACCATGCACGACCAAATTTTATAATTCAATTTTGACTCCACCATGTTTGCCTTGAGTCAAATTTTGCGGATGCCTTGTAGGAGCGTGGATTTGAATCGAGGAAAACATGGCAGAGTTAAAATTGAACTGTCGGCTTGCGACGTACATCTACTAAGTTTGGTAGGCGAAGGAAGCCTCTAGGATAAAATTTGTGTGTGCATGGTATAGTATGGTTGTTTTAATATTCATTTCAACTGTGAAACTTGAACAATTCTGTGAGCAGTCCTATGATTCCACAAGAGCTATTCAGATTTGTTTATAGCTGGGCCTGGTGGCATAGCATTACCTAAGAATCTGTATGCTTTAGAGCATTACAAAATATAAATATTGTGTCAAAATAAACAAGAAGTTAGAATTGGCAGTAATTTGAACTAAAAACTTAAGGTATATTCTATTTTGGGTTGGCAGTTGAGCTGTAAGCATCTATCACCTGGGCTACAGAGGTTCTCGGTAGACTTTACTTTCATGTATGTATTCACTGGAACTATTATTGTAATATTGGTCAAATTAAGGCATAATTATCTACTACTGGCTGACTGACAGATTGACTGATTGATTGATTGAATGATTGGTTTATTGGATAATTGCAAAAAATGACTGATTCATTGAATGGTGTTTAAAGCCATGTTCAAGTTTATTTCATCTATTTGGCACTGGTGTGTTCTAACAAAAAAACATCATTTAAACAACTTAAATGTGAAGTCATGTCAAGTGTTATCGCTGTTGGAAAGATATGTTCGACCAGTTCTAAGTATGACAGCATGAATATAAAACATAATGCCCTTAACTAGCGGGCAACATCTGTGGTATATTTACATCAACACATTTTGATGCAGACATCAGAATAGTTAATTTAGACATACCTGAAGGTGATGTAAGCAAAGGTCTTGTACGGAATGGCTTTGATTTTATTGGGTTTCAGATTTAAATTCGTCAGCTTCTTCTTTAATTGCTGACAAATAAATTAAGCAAATACCTCAACTTATATAACAACCAAGTGCTCATTGTATTTAAAATACAAACAGTAAAGCTTGATCCAGGGCTGGAAATGTTTAAAATATTTTGTCAGTGATTAACAAAGGAAATTTCTGCAGCCTATTAAGTTACATTTATGAACATATAACAGGATAATAACAACTTTGACTAGAAATGTTTCTTGTTTAAACAGCATTTAGAAGCTGGGTACATAACAAAAACATAACGACAAAGATGGATTTTCAACTTCTGGCCTTTTCTGGGTATATTATTAAGCGACGTTTCGGCCTAGATGCTAAGACATCTCAAGCTAATTGCTTGAAAATGGTTAAGCATCTAGGCCGAAACGTCGCATAGATATATACCCAGAAGTTGAAAATCCATCTCAGTCGTCATGTTTTTGTTAGAAATTTTTGTTTGACTGGGGTTAAACACCATATACTTTTAACTCATATTAAAAGGGCATATACCAGCCCGATGGGTGATGTGAAACACCCTTAACGCCACTGGCGAATACCTAACAATTACAGGGCTCGAAAAAAGATACAACTGTGACAACAAATCTGCTTCCTGAAGCCCTGCTCACAGGACCACCACGGCACAGGA
Source organism: Katharina tunicata (assembly GCA_032466195.1). Lineage (NCBI taxonomy): Eukaryota > Metazoa > Mollusca > Polyplacophora > Chitonida > Mopaliidae > Katharina > Katharina tunicata. The sequence goes on along the minus strand of JAVFBZ010196353.1, from coordinate 9,318 downwards.
AACATTGTAATTAAACACATATTTTGAGGTTGCTTATTCCTGTTGAGGAAACCACCCTGTAACGAAGCTGGCACTCAGCTTTTACAGGGCTAAAAATGGACACCATAACAATTCAGCTTCCTAATGCCCCTTAGCTCAGAGAGCACCAGAACACAGGAAAATTGTACCAACCATCAGATTAAATGAAAAAGAAGTTAAACGATTAATATTTCAGTCATAAAAAAACTTACTCCAAATCCAAATTTCTGTGGCAAATTACTGAGTTCTATCTTGAAGATTTCTGAGGTAAATTCATTTCTTTTCAGGTAGAAATATGGATCATTTGAATCAACTGATGTTGTTTCATCCCCAGCAGCATCCTCTCTAGCTCCACCTTCAGGAATGTCATTTGTATTATCATTTGAAACTTTGGGATCTTTTTGGAGTCCAGGTTCCAAATGATCTGTGGGCTGAGTCTTGGGTCCATCTTTTGCCTCAGCATTGGATTCAGATTCTACTTTGGACCCAGATTCAGTATCGATTCTGGATTCACATTTTAAAGAATCTACAGCCAATTCTTCCGCTGATTTGATTCCGATGTCTGAAGCATCATCAGAACCACCATTGTTACGATCTATAGACCCAGTCGCTGGATTAGAATTAATTTTGGACTCATCTGTTGTATCAACATTTGAACCATCTATTGAAACATCCATCTTGTTTTTCGCTATTGGTTGAATCTGCTGAAAGCTATGCTCTCATTGATCTGTCCACAGAGGCTGATTTTTCTCCAAAGATGGTCTTTAACTACAATAAAGAAGGAAAATATTACCACAGTATATTTATCAGTTAAGATTTAACACGCGGTCAGGCGCGTTAGAAATGTTTGCTTGCTTTGATTTGAAATGTTATTTTAGACGAACAGTTTGAGCGATTTGGGTGGCCTATAAGCATGATAAATCGGTCCTCAAAAGTGAGTTTGGATAACTATCTTTTTTTTTCTCCAAAGAGCAGAGGACTGGCTGTGTGTTAACTTACTGTACCTATAATATGGTAAACTGGGCTAACATGAGTTACTAACGAGTAACGACGTACAAACAGTGTGACTGAGATTGAGTGGTTCACACGTCTTCTGTATTAATGAAACATGAATTTGCAGTCAGTCAAGGGTTTGTGTCATTGGAATTTATGCCCTACTGAAGAGTGCAGCCAGCCCAAGGAATGATTGATTGACTGATTGATTGATTAATTATTTGATTGGTGTTCAACGGCATGCTCAAGGGTATTTCACTTATGTGACAGCGATGTATTGCAACAGACGACCGCGACTCTAACACAACCAAAAAACTGAAGTGTTATCGCTGTTGGAAAGATAATATTCCTACAGTGCTAAGTATGACAGCATGAATATAATCTGGAAACATACTGCCGTTAACCAGAGGGCACCCAAGGAATGACGAAAACTACAGGCCTTTAACGACACTGGTAACAAAACAGGCAACAGCAAACACACTGGACCCAAAGCAGGACGCAAATCACATTGACTTCCTAGAGCCGGCCCCTTATAGGCCACTGAAAACCAGGACACAGGAGGCTCCAGTCAACTGTCTCTCCTTGATAGTTACAGTGTGAAATTTGTTTCCACATCAGCATCTACCCGGAAAATAGGCTACAGTACAAATGTAAGGTTTTGAAGATTTTTTTGCCAATATGACTACCATAACGATAGGCCTAAAATCAAGTCAAATCAAATCATAAAATGGAAACATATTTGGGGAAACTAGCTAGAGTAGGAAAATCAATTACAAATTTTAATTTTTGTTTATTTGGGGTTAACGCCTCAATCCATGTATTTCACTCCTGTCATGTTTCAGCCCAATGGGTGAAGGAAACCATCCTCAACAACAGTGGCAACCAACAAGACAACACAAAACTCATATAGCAGGACACTATTAACACAAATTATTTCCTGGTGCAACTTAGCTTAGAGGGAATCAGGGTAAAATAAGCTCCTGCCATGGTACGTGCCACCCACCCTTCACAATTATGGATTGATTGATTGGTGTTTAACGCCATGCTCAAGGGTATTTCACTTATATTGACAGCGCTGTATTCCAACTGTAGGCATGCTGCGACTCAACACAACCATTTAATGTGTAGTCACTATAGTGTTTTTGCTTCAACAATTCGTCAAATTATACATCCCATGGTACTATATATGTATAGCAATGGGTTAAATTACAAGCTACAAAAAAGGGGATGAAACCTTAATAGTGCCAGAAGAATCCCTGCTACGATATTTGATAATCTGTTATATTTATAGCTCTGGACAATAAATGTCAAATAATATTAAATATCGTACGGGAGATTCTTCTGGCACTAGAAACCTTAAATGTCAAACTGGATATTTTAATGAAATTAGTGTATTACAATCGAACAAGAAATGTCTCTCGTTTTCATTTCCAAAATCTGGTCAACTTGTTCATCATTCTTTAATCCTTGTGGTTCGAGAAGAAAACTCTAAAACTATCGTATGTGCTAATGATTAACACGCATTAGACGAACGACAGCCTTTTTTGGTATAAAAAAATAACTGATTCTAATGAATCTGACAGTTTATCGGGTGCTATCGAGTTGTATAACGTTAACTTATCAGCACCTTTGCAACAATGATGTTGACATCAACCAAAACGTGCAGCAACGAAAACAGGACACATGTTAATCTTGATAACCATGTGCGACATTGCTGAAGAGAGCACATGGGAATCAGGTCAACTTTACAGTGGCACACAACTTTTTTCTCTTTTGATGCTCTCTTCCATAAGGATCAAGAACTATTTTTTTTTATTTATACCCAAAACCACTATGCTCAGTTCGGGATTTACTTGAGCACAAACTTAACATGTGAAAAAAAATGTTTATTTCAGAAGCTAATGTCTATTATAAGTCGGTATAGAACAAGGTAACCGGAAGATGAAATATAATCCTCGCGGGAAGACGACTGAGCACGGTGATTCATTTCAACAACGTTAGAATCTGCAATCATCAAGACTTTAAAATGGCAGACGACAATGTAAGAGTTATTGAACAGTCGTAAAATAACTTAAGCAGCTGTAGGAGTTTATATTTTGAATGAAAATGCCTGTTTTTAGTTTCAAATCGATTTTCTTTTGGTGTTCGTTTCACCAGCGTTCATTGTTGGTTAACAACAACAACACTTGTATAAACCCGATTTGTTTAGTTTGCTCTACGGTGACTGTGTCTGGCTCTTATTTGATGATAGTTCAGTTATGTTTCGTATCACATGATCAATGATTTTATGTTTGTCCAGACCACAGACGCTTGTGTCTAGTGAATAATCACCGAGAACTCATTACACTAGGCTGGACTAGCCCTCGACTGTATGTATAATTGAGGAAGATAGGAAAGACGTTTTCCAGAAATCGATAAATAAAACAACCTGCACCAATGTTTCTAAGCACCTGGGGTGATTTAGGGCTCCTCTTTTTAAATCCGTAGTCATTTTGCTGAAATAACCAGCGATTCTGAAGTTATGGCCAAAAGTTGTCGGTCGCTCGATTACACCAAGAGCATGGCCACACTGCAATCACCTGACTGCCACTTTCGTTAATGCGCACGCGCATCGCCAAGACTTCTCCTTATTTGGGTGACGCAACCTTTGACTGAAGAAATTGCCCGATTTTCAAACAAGAAATGTAGCGGAAGTCTGCGAAAGTAGCAGTTAGGTGATTGCAGTGTAGCCATGCTCTTGGTGTAACCACCAACTTTTGGCCATAACTTCAGAATTGATGGTTATTTCAGCAAAATGACAACGGATTTAAAAAGAGGAGCCCTAAATCACCATCAGGTTGAACATTGGTTCAGGTTGTTTTATTTACCGATTTCTGGAAAGTGTTCTAAAATTTGCTCTGGTCGAAGCAATGCTCGCAAATTGTGAAAGTATTATCGTTGAAATGAAGATTAAAACAATGCTACTACACCATGCATGCCCGAATACTTGCGTAAAGCCTTCCTTCGCAATTCAAATGGGATGTCACTGGGGAAGGGGATTAGACTACAACAGTCAGGCAGATAAATATAGTTAAATCCACTCCCCAACAATGCCCGGGTCATTTGAATCGAGACAAATAATGACAAGTTGAAAGCACAGTCTTGAACATTGATCAATCAATTTTCCAGGTTGTTCAGTGCTTTTTTCAGCAAGTTCTAGACTTGATGGCAGTGTCGAATCAAGAACTTCATCTGGTGGAGTCTCCTTAGTATGCCCTAGGTGCTCTAAGCTAAGGGGCACGAGATGCTGATGTATTGTGGTGCGCTGATTTGTTAATGTTATGTAACTGTTTTGTCCTGCCTTGCATGTTGCCAGCATTGTTTTAGGTAGTTTCCTTCACCGATTGGGCTGGAATGCTGTCACAAAAGTGAAAAAAAATTGAGTACGGCTTAAAACCCCAATCAAACAAACCTGGTTTTCCTCCATACACCGGCAATCCAAAGCCATAATAAGCAAAACACCATTCAGTACAATGTTAAACACCAATGAAATATTTTTTCTAAAAGTCTGCCTCGCTTCGTGTGGTTCATTCCACTGGCACGTCTTCATATAAAAAGGTGAAAAAAAGTATGGCACACCCAAATCAATCAATCCTTTTGTGGTTCCAGTTGTCTGTTATGTTCTGCAAAAAGACATGGCACACAAATTTCCTGTTGATCTTTTTATGACCTTTTGAATACAAAGCACAAGCCTTAAACAATTATTTTTTTATTTTTTTTTTAGGAAGAAATAGCCACCTCTCCTGATCCTCAATTTGAACCAATAATTACCCTTCAACCTGTGGAGACAAAAACTTTAGAGGAGGACGAGGACGAACTTTTAAGATTACGAGCTAAGCTTTTCCGCTTTGAAAATGCATCTGATCCCCCTGAGTGGAAAGAGCGAGGAACTGGGGATGTCAAGTTTTTAAAACACAGAGAGAAAGGTCACGTCAGATTGTTGATGCGGAGGGACAAAACACTTAAAATTTGTGCCAACCATTTTAGTAAGTCAGTTTTAAAACAAGCAAATACGTTTAATCTGCAGTTGTTACAAGTCAAATGTTATTCAAGTCATGTCATCATTGAGTGTCAGTTGACTTATAACACGTGTCAGAATTTTCATTGGAGATTAAACTCTGGCATAAATGCAGCATGATTCAATAATAACAGAAACTGCTGTTGAATTTACGCTGCAGATATAATATCATAGACTTCTAGTTAATGCAAAATAATTCTAAATTCTGAAATTGTTTTTATACGGGTTCTATTATTAAGCAACTGGCTGATAAACCATGTGCAAATTTGTAGGCAGATTTAGGGTTTGGCTACTACCAAATTCCTATGACCATAATTCATTACTATGGATCGTAACTACTCGTTTCTATTTTTTTTTTTTTATTCACGCAACATGTGTGGTTGTACCTTTATCTATTTTTCTGTGCAAATGTACCACAATCAAACACTAAATATTAAATTGTATTTATATTTCAGTTTTACCTGAAATGAAATTACGCCCTAACTGTTCTAGTGATAGAGCATGGATCTGGTCAACGCCTGCCGACTACACTGATGATGAACCTAAGGCAGAATTACTGGCGATCAGATTTGCCAATGTTGAAAGTAAGTTTATCAGGGGCCATTTTTATTTTACAGAAGAAAAGTATTTAACCAATCAAACATTGCAATACTTCGTGAATTGTTCAATTTTTTTTTTTGAAGTAGTGTGGGTGAACAAAGTGATGAGATTTGTGACGGGCGGACTGAAACTGATGTTGAATGTCACTATTATTTCTGACTGTCCACTTCACAATACATTTTCAAGACTTGAGTATGGCTATAAATGAGATAATTTACCAGCTTTGCTTGAAACTGGATTCTGTTTTATCAATAAACCCCTGGAACAAGACTTCAGATATAACTGAGGGGAATTTGCAAATTTTTTTTTTTCACTTTTGAACCATTTATCTATACTGTAAAGTCAACATTTTGTTCATACCCTTAAGTAAGACTTGATCCCAGATCAATCAATAGCTGGTTTTAAGCACTGTCACCAGGCCTAGGTCACGTACCCAAATATGTTTCCATTCGAGGTGCGTGGAGTGTTCTTGTAAGAATGAACTCTTTCAAACTCAGTAATTCATTTATGTCCTGATTTTAAAAAACTGAGGTTGTACAGGAACTTGGTTATTCCATTAAGTTCTTCGAACCATTTCTCCAAATATTACGACTAGATTGGCTTGGTTAGAACAACATTAGATTTGTGGTGGCGCCCTAAAGCTGCTGGCGGGTGGTTGGGTGTCTCACATGAATTGGAACTCCACTTTTCTATATATAAAAATTCAAAATTCACGTAACAGATGCAATTATGATTTTACTTATTTCTTTCCTCCAGCGGGTGGTTGGGTGGGACCTTCTTTTGCCCTAGTGCTCTCTTAGCTAAGGGGCATCAGGAAGCCGATCTGTTGTGGTGTCCTGCGCTTGTACTATAAATCCTCTATGATGCCACCATCGTTAAGAGTGGTTTACTCCACTGATTTGGCATGCCATAATTTGGGTGAAATAACTTCGAAGTACAGCATGAAACCTCAATCAAACAGTCTTTTGTCCAAGTACTACAAACAAACACTAAAATTAAAAATTAATGAGTGGACCATATGATGAGATTTGTGACGGGCGGACTGAAAATGCTGTTGAATGTCACTAATTATTTGTGACTGTCCACTTGGCAATTTGTTTTCAACCTTGTGAAGAATTGAATATGGCTATAAATGAGTTGATTTTCCAACTTAGCTTGAAACGGGATTCTATTTTATCAACTTCTGTTTTGTTTTTTTCATTCACTTTTGAACCATTCAACGACACTGTTAAGTCAACATTAATTAACATTAATTTACATAAAATCAACATTAATTTACATAAAACATAAAAAAAAAAAATCCCTGATCAATCAATAGCTGGTTATAAGCACTGTCACCAGACCTAAATCACATGCCAAAAATGCTTCCATGTGAGGTCTTTATAAGACGGGGACTTTTCAAAACCAGTAATTCATTTAAGTCCATACATTTTACCTAGGTATTTGAATTCAAGTGGGGCCGCTCTGTGGTTTTGCGTTGGACTACAGAGCCCCCTTCACTACCCAAGATAGGTTCGATCCCCTTTTTGGACCTTAGGTTTAAAAGGGAAGTTTTCCGGTGGCTGCAGAGTTCGCGGGATTGTTTTTACGAGGTTTCTCCCAGTTTTCCACCATACACCGGCAACGAAAAGTCATATACATAGTCATAAAAGTTGTTGTATAGGTGAAATACTCTTGAGTATGACGTTAAACACAAAACAAACAAATCAATTCAAGCTTGGTATGGTCAATAATCCAAACATGTTTTTGGTTTTTTGTTTTGTTTCCCTTTAAAGTACAGCACTAAACCCCAATCAAACAATATTTTGTCCAAGGGCACAAATGTACCATAAACAACCACTTTATATTAAAAATTAATGGGTGGACCATATGATGAGATTTGTGACGGGCGGACTGAAACTGCTGTTGAATGTCACTAATTATTTCTGACTGTCCACTTTACAATACATTTTCAACCTTGTGTAGACTTGAATAAATCTATAAATGAGTTGAACTGGATTCTATTTTATTAATAAAGTTCCCTGCACAAGACTTCAGATATAACTAGGGGAATTTGCAAGTTTTTTTTTCTTTTGGACCATTCATCAATACTGTTAAGTCAATATTTTTAAATACCCTTAACTAAAGTTTTTATCACCTGATCCATCAATAGCTGGTTATAAGCACTTTCATCATTTAGTTCTAGATCATGTGCCCAAATATGTTCCAATATGAGGTGGGCCCGCGCCGTGGCTCAGTGGTTAGCGCGTCTGACTGCATATCCTCCTTCGATGTACCGCACGGGTTCAAGTCTCCCAGTGGACCTGAGGTATATGAGGGAGTCACACGAGGTGACTTCGGCAATCGCAGGGGCGGTTTTTACGAGGTTTCCACGACCAATCAAACAAACAAACAAAACCAATGTGAGGTGCTTGGAGTGTCGTTTGCAAGACTGGGCTCTTTTTTTCAAAACCAGTAATTCATATAAGTTGTGATTTGAAAAAAAATAGTGTAGAAGAACTTGGTTATTCCACAAAGTGCATTTGACCCATTTCTCCAAATATTAAGACTTCATTGGCTTAGTTAGAACAAAATAATGAGATTTGTGACAGCACACTGAAACTGCTGTTAAATGTAAGAAGGATTTATAATAATATTGTTGATACAAAATAATTCTGAAGTTTAAATTTGTATGAACATAATACAGGGCTATGAATTGGAACTTCTCGTTACCATAAAACAAAATTCACACAATGGATGTAATTATGGTTATACTAAATTCTTTTCTCCAGGGTGTGTGGGTGGGAGTCTCTTGTGCTCTGGTACTCTCTTAGCTAAGGGGAATCAGGAAGCTGATTTGTTGTGGTGTAATGTTTTTGACCTGTAAATGTATCGTGGCATCAACTGTGATGCCACCATCGTTGAGGGTGGTTACCTCCACTGATTGGACTGACATGCCATTATTTGAGTGTAGTAACTTCCAAGTACAACATATAACCCCAATCAAACAATCTTTTGTCCAAGTACTACAAACAAACACTTTATATTAAAAATTAATGAGTGGACCATGTGATGAGATTTGTGACGGGCGGACTGAAACTGCTGTTGAATGTCACTAATTATTTCTGACTGTCCTCTTCACAATTTGTTTTGATCTTTATGTAGACTTGAATATGGCTATAAAAGCGTTGACCCATTTCTCATTGGACTTCATTGGTTTAATTACAATTGTGTACATTTTTTTCTCAGATGCTCAAAAGTTTAAAACAAAGTTTGAAGAAGTCCAAGAAGTCGTGAAAGATGTGTTGAAGGCGGTAGACGAAAGTAAGTTTTAGATAATTGTTGTTCTGAAGTAGCTTTAAATATATATTTGTTTGACTTTAGATAAGCCCCTTTGGGTACCAATATTTATTTCCTTGAAGAACTTGCTCTTTTGTGTCTGACTTCTAACCGTTGGTTACAATTTTATGAAATTTTTAATGAAATAAGGAGACAACCTGTAAAAACTGTCAACGGGTTGTCATTAAGTTTTCAGTTTTAAGGTTGTAACCATATTGCCCAGTAACAAACAAAATATATTCTAAAGGTTTACCAAGATACGTGGCTCAGTGGTTAGTGCGTCTGAATGTAGATCCTCCTTCGATGTACCGCACAGGTTCAAGTCTCCCAGT